>PVKM010001036.1:0-86428 GCA_004027735.1 Carollia perspicillata
TGTCCACTGCGTGCTCTTAATAGTGATTGGTCAGTTAGGTGTGTGATCAGTGCGTGACCAGTACCTTGAAAGGTAGCTGGTTCCCGTGCTCTATGAATGCCCCTAGGGACAAACTAGGAGGTGATGCTGGCTGCTCTGACCGCAACAGGTGAGTGCAGCCTCTTGAGCTGACTGCATCAATAAGCCAAGGCCCCAACAGTCTTCTTCGAGTGTAGCTTTTCTAATCTCTTCTTATAAGGACACCAGCCATGTTGCATCAGGGGAGACCTCATTTTACCTTAATTACCTTCTAAATGACCCTCTTTCCAAATACAGTCACATTCTGAGGTGCTGGGGGGCAACTCAACATGCATTTGAGGAAGGACAAAATTCAGCCTATAATACACCCTTTCTTGACATTTCTCTCCTTCCTTTGTTAGTCTCCCCACTCCCTCACTGCCTCCTTAGATCATCCCCTAAATTAGGGGTGTCACACTCATTTTCATCAGGGGCCACACCAGTGTCGTGCTTGCATTCAATGGGCCAAATGTAATTTCAACTCCTTAACAGTTAAGGATTAGTTACATTTATACAGTCCAAAATTATTCTGGCCCTTTGAAGGCAACTGTGAGGCTGTATGGTCCCCGGTGAAAATGAATTTGACACTCCTGTCCTAAATCAACTACCTGGGTCCAAGTCCTTGTCTTGGGTCAGCTTTGGAGTAGGGTAGAGTTGGGGAGAAAGCAAATTAAAATGATAGAAATTGGTTTAAACCCCCCCCTGAGGATAATTGGAAAGTGTAAGTGCACTTATTTAATTTAGCACAATACTTTCCAGTACCATCCATGCTTTCACAAAGGGTAGGAGCTCCTTCTTTCTTTCGGCTGCATAGAATTCCATTGTGTAAATGTACTATAGGTTTTTGATCCACTCATTTACTGATGGGCATCTAGGTTGCTTCCAGCACTTGGCTATTATAAATTGTGCTGCTATGAACATTGGGGTGCATATGTTCTTTTGGATTCATGTTTCAGGGTTCTTAGGATATAATCCTAGCAGTGGAATTGCTGGGTCAAAGCAGATCCATTTTTAGTTTTCTGAGAAAATTCCATACTGTTTTCCATAGTGGTTGTACCAGTCTGCACTCCCACCAACAGTGCACTAGGGTCCCCTTTTCTCCACAACCTCTCCAACACTTGTTTGTTGCTTTGTTTATGATGGCCATTCTGACTGGTGTGAAGTGGTATCTCATTGTGGTTTTAATTTGCATCTCTCTGATAGTTAGTATATGATCTCATCTTTAATAGGAACCTAATCAACAAAACAAACAAACAAGCAAAATATAACCAAAGACACTGAAATTGAGAACAGGATGACAGTGACCAAAGGGGAGAGGGGAGGGAATTTCAGGGGAAAAGGGGAAGGGTTTGCAGGAACAAGTATAAAGGACACATGGGCAAAAACAAGGGGTGGGGGGTGGAAATGGGAGGGAAGTGGGGAGGGCTGGGGGGGTAGGCTGGGATGGGGAATAAAAGTCAGAAAACTGTACTTGAACGACAATTTAAAATAAAATTTAAAGAAATAAAATAAAAGGGGGTAAAGTTTATCAATATCCTGAGGCTTTAATAGGGCCTTTCACGTCTTAACCTGAGATCATCACCCAATGTTGCAATAATGCACATGGCCGATTTATGCCCCCAGGGTTGGAGTTTATGCCTAGCGATTGCTTCTAAGGGAAGGGCTATGAGTGAGATCCCTTCCCTCAGCACAGCTTTTCAGGGCATGGTGCCAGATTTTCCCACTAGAGGGCGTTGCAGATACAGAAAAAAGAAAAAGTGACTTTCTGGCCCAAAACTACTGAATTAGGCAAATTGCTGCACAGGGATTGTATTTCCAGTTGAGATGGAAGACTCCCCTTTTGCACTTCAGTGTGAATTATACCCATCATGACCACGTGCAGGATGCTGGAACTGATGACCAAACTTATAACTGGTCCCCACTGGGTGGACAGTGTGATTTTAAGACAATAGGCAGGTTACATTGAAAATAATGTCTAATCGCCAGTCTTTCCCTCAGTTAAAGCTGGCTACAATGAGGTGGGAAGTGGACTGGTCATCAAAGCTGAATATGAGAGTTTGAATTTTGGCTCTGACCTTTTTTGACACCTTGAGTTTAAACAACTGGTTTTTCATATCTTTAGGTTGAATTGCCTCTTTTTTCATGAGCATACTCTCCTGAAATGACACATTCACAGTAAGCAGTTATTAATCATCAACATTTTGGTGTGTTAATTTGGGGGATTGGTGCCTTTGGCTGAGAGCAAGTGCTCACAGATGTTGATTTGGGGAAAAGCAGGAGACATTTTACTAGGGGGCAGTGGTTCCCTGCTGGGAGAGAGAGTATCAGGCCTCAAAGGAAAATTGGGTCTGTCAGCGTGGGTCCTGGAACGAGGGCGATGCAGGGCTGAGCCACTGCCCCTCGGTGTGCCTGCGGGCACTTGTTCTGAGTCACGGAGGCTGGGGGTTGCTGTAGCTTCAGCATAAAATAGTCTATCCTGGCCAATGCAGAGAAAGTACCAGGAGAAGGGAGACATGGGGTCCTGAAAACAGTGAGTCCAGCACAGAAACAATGTAAAGGCAAATCCCAAATGTGTAGTAGGCATTTCAATTCAGGGCAGTGGTTGGAGAGCCCAAGAAATCAACAGAAAAATCTGATGTACAGGGAGTCTGAGGGAAAAATAGACATATGATAAAGGCAAGCAGAAATGAATAAAGATAACCAGAAACTCCAGGGAAAAAACATTTAAAAATGTAATAGTACAATAATAGTACAGAAATGATCTTCATGGTGAATAATTTTTCCAACATACCTAAAAATACAAACGTGGATTATTGATATGCAGTTTTAACATCAGCCTCTAGATACAGCAGGAAAAGTAAATATAGAAGTCATTTTAGTAATTGCCCTAAAGTGGAAGCCTAGGTGGCAAAGGCTGAGGGTGGGAAAAAGAGAAGGAGAGCTGAAGGAAAGGGGGGTGTTTCTATCTTCATCTGATAAATCATGGAGTGTCCACGAGAAACAATCCATAGTCACTAATCCTAGGATTTTGTTAAAATCAAAAGCTAACTGATAGACAGTCTAAAACTGCTGATGTGTCTAAATAGGGAGTGGTGTATGTTACCTGGATCTTATCCTATTACACTGGCAGACATCGGTAATACCAAGATTTGATTATGATGATCAAGTTCAGGCCTTATGAAGAAACAAGAAAGAGTTGAAAATGGGGTTGTAAAGGGCAAGCTAGAGACATTGCTTCCAAGTAATGTATTACTTTGATTTTACAACTTTTAAATTAATAAACCTTGAGGAAATTTTTACCTAGGATTGGTAGTTGATTCTAGCTTTGACATTGCTAATTGATTCCAACTTTGGTTTTAGTGAAATGAGATCCCCAAAGGTATTTTATTTCCCAGATCTCTATTCATAGACAATCGGAATAGTTCATTCTTTTATTATTTCTCACAGGACAAAGAGTAAAATACTTAGATTGTAAGGGACCTTTACCACTTATTCAACTTATGCTCTTGAGTCAAATTACCTGGACTTCAATCTTAATTCTTTCATTTCATAGCTGTGTGACATTGGACAAATCACTTCACTTCACTGTGCCTTGGTTTCCTTTTTTAAAAACATGGGAATAAAAACTAATTGTAATATTACTATCAAGTATATTATGATTATTGAAATAATTCATTTAAAGTGGTCAGTACAGTGCCTGAAATATAGTGAGCACTCAAAAATACTAGCTGTCTTTATCATCATCATTATCATCAACATCATCATCATCATCATTATGTGCAAAGCATTTTTCTGGGCCTTGGAATCTGAAAGGTAAAGAAGGATCATTTGGTCACCATTCTCCCAGAGGTCAGAATCTAGTGCAGGAAAAAGAGCCGATGTAAAACAGGAAGGTGACTTCGTAAAGGATAATGCCCAGATTGCTGATGGGTGTCACCCCTTTGTCATGCACTGAATGTTTCTATCATCCTTCTACCTCAGGTTCGTGGTTACATGACTGTCTTTGGCATTCATTGAAACCAACTATTTCTTTAGCAACTGCCTCTATAAGATCTGCCTATCTCCTTACGTGTATAATCTCACATTTCCTGAATCTCCCAGGCCTTGTGAATTATATTTCTGATGTTCCTCCAGACATGCACTGTTAAAAGTATTTGGAATTTCAAAGTAAAGGGCAAGTCATGGTGTGGCCCCTGTTAGAAGAAACGATAAGCACTCTCTGGATCTTTCATTACATCGCATTACAGAATGAGTGTATTTTCCAAGCCAAAAGCCACTTGCATTGCATTTACTTCAAATCTGTGCACTTTCAAAAATACCATGACATTTCACTTCTGAGACAAAAGTCAAATGCCAAAAAAAACACCTCTACAAATCTGAGTATTAAAAACTTAATTTATAAATGCAAACAAGATCAGCTAGCAAGATACCAATACAGTCACTTAGTTTGCAGACTCGGAGACTGCGGGCAATATTCCTCATGTGTGCTTGACACCTGTGTGTTTGCTGTCTTATAAGGATTGAAAGAGCTGTTCCAGAAAAGAAGGCTCCATTGGCATCCTTTCCTGGCTGACTGCTTAAATGCAGCTGGTGAGCTGGAGGTTACAGCTCTGGAATGTATTAAGAGGGAAAGCAGGAAGCGAGACGGTGTTTGGTGTATTTGTTGTTCTGTGTGCTCCACACAGGGGAAAGCTCAACATTTAGAACCTGTCCCTTCTTTATTCCTGATGTCCAAATGTGATGGTCAGTCACATTGTGCTTTCCCCACTGAGGCCTCTTGGGGTGTGTATCCGGTTCCGATTGCTCCACACACCATACCCCTTCCTCCTGAAGACAGCACAGGTGGATACAGATACAGATACACATGCACATACAGATTCAGACACGCACCCCAAGAGGCCAAAGATACGGATACGTACAGATACACATACAGATGCTGTACTAGAGGAGCTTTGAAAATCATAAGAGCTCAATAAGTACTTACAAGATGGATAAAAGTATTAAATATTAGTCAAAAGACCATTTGTGAATTTGTGTAAAGGTGTTGGGAGAGAGAAGCATCTTTATTCGCAAAGGAGTCGTTAAGCCAGTGAAAGGTAAAGTTGGAGCATCGGGAGCCATCTTCCTCTCCTGGAAAAGACCATCTAAAGAATGTGAGGGGGTAGATAGAGGCAAGGCTGGAAGGAGAGGCAAAGCCCTATTCTATCACCTGAATCTCAGTCCTGCCTAAAGGTGGTGTCACACCTGCATTTCCCACTTGCTTGACCCAATAAATTTCCTTTTTACTTAGGGTAGTTTGAAATAGGTTTCTGTCACTTGTGTGTGTGTGTGTGTGTGTGTGTGTGTGTGTGTGTGTGTGTGTGTATGGGGGGAACCCCCCCAAAACAGAATTATCTTTTGAAGGGTGGGCCCCTTGTAGCACAGGCTTCCCCAGCTAGGTGAGCATTCTAGGAACCCATCTGTATCACTGTACCAGCTGGTGTCATTGTGAGAGGCTGCGTTTGACTTCAGTGAAGTTTTTTTAATCCTTTTCCAATGCATTTCCTTATTTCATTTTTTAATTGTCTATTCTGTTAGAGTTGTTCCAAGTTTTCGCCCTGTGCTCTTCTCTACAAAACTCATGCCCCACTCCCACAGTCATTCTCTAAGACTGTTGTCTATGTCCATGGGTTCTTCATTCATCCATGTTCTTTGACTAATCCCTTTGCCTTCTTTCCACCATTCTCTCCCTCCCCACTCCCCTCTGGCAGCTGTCAGTCTGTTCCATGTTTCCATCATGATGGGTGATTTACGAGTGTACCTGCTCACACCGTGCTGAGTGTTCAGCAGTTTTTGACCAAAAGCAGCATGACCCCAATGCCCCACCCTCCCTATTCACCCAATCTCACTGAGTGACTTTTCTTTTGTTTCTTTGGATAAAAAAAGTCCTCAAAGAGAAAGATTTGTTGATGTGGAAGAGGTGAAACAAGAACAGCGGAAGCACTAAAAGGCATCCAAATCAATGAGTTCAAGAACTATTCTGAGCAGTGGAAAACCGTTTCAATAGCTGTATTGCATCAAATAGTATTTTGAAGGGTGATTGAAGTTTAAACAAATAGGCACAAATACACATTTTTTTTTATAAATAAATTCCAGCTTTTTTGGGTCTCCCATACACACACACACACACAAACATATTTGCTCAGTTCTTTTAATTCCTATCACATCCACCAACCAGACCCTTTCAGTGAAGTGGGAGGAAGGAATAGGGCCAAAAGGTGCATGTGCCAGTTGAAAAAAATAACAGATAAGCAAACATTTTTTTTTTTGAAGAGATGCTGGGCTAAGCTCAGACTTCCGAATGTATTCTGCCATTCATGGTCAGTCCTCTGAAGAGTACACCCTGGCTCAATTTAAATACATCTGACTCCCTTATGATTTTCCTGTTGTTTTTAAAGTTAAAAATAGGGTGTCTTTACTTATTCAATGGCTGTGAAATATCATAATTATCATAGAATTACCTTGAACTGTAAACCTAATAAAGTTTCTTTTTTTGTCTTAGAGTTCGCTGGAAGAATTATTAAAATAAGCTAACCTAACTGATAGAACATTACTTGACACCTAAGGTATAAAAGCTGCCCTCTATGTTCAGATGTCCCATGGAATTTCAGTGACTCTTTATGTCCATCACTTGACCTGCCCCAGTGGTCTGCTAAAAATGTACTTAATTTCATGGTTGGCTGAAGCTAGGGCAGCTAGGGCTCTGTAGACAGACGGGGAGGATCCCTGAGCCACCTGATGGCATCATAAAATACGACGGGATAATAAAGTTTCTGGAGAGGGCATCACCTTTTAGAGCCTGTAGTATTGTCTGAAGTTGTCTAGCTAGATGAATTCTGATTTATTTTGCAGAAAATACATAAATTCTTAATTATACATTAGTGTTAAAAAAACCCAGGCATGAGGAATTATTTACAAATTGTGACGGAGTTGAACAAACAGTTTTTCACTTGGTTTGATTTTTGTGAACTCCACTTTTTGCTTTTTATGAAATTGTCTTTCTTGTCAGTGAGGCAGAGTGAAAAAGACCCATCTAGTTTCAATTGTAGCGCCTGGTTCTCTGGCTGCGTCACCTTGGGGGTGCAGTGCCCCACCCCCGACACTTGTTGCTTACCGCAAAGGTTGTACTCCAGTCCTTGAGGATGGTAATAATTACCTTGAAGGACTGAGATAAAGATTAATGAAAAATCTTAGGCACTCAAGTGATATACAAATGTTAGTGTCCTTTTCTCCTCAAGTTCCTCCTCATCCCTAGGGTTTCCTGGGGATACACAGCGGTCTCTTTCTCCTGGTGCTCTGGTCCTCTCCTGGGGATGAAAGCAGACTTCCTGTGGTCTCCTCCCTGAAGGGCACATTTATGCAGTCAGGGAAATGGAGCTTGCTGGCAATTCAGTAGCAAAAGTAAGATAGAAGCACGTAGTTGGGGGGTTGCTGGGAGGACTCCAAAACCAAATGGGATTGGAGACACCCCAGAATTTAACAACTGCAGGAAGCCATTGTCAACCTGCAGCTTGAAGAACAAATAGGGGAGGTGGTGTCCCCAGAGCCACAGCTGACCAGGGAAAACTGTCAGCAAAGTGGAGACACAAGTATACTGCCCACCACAGAGAGATGCTGCCCGTTGCACAGAGAGAGGGAGACAAATGCCTTGGCTTCTCCCACCAGAGCCTCAGGTTGGCTGAACCAAACTGGAAGTCACTTGACAGGGAATCCTGAGAAGTGTAGTTGAGAGTTAGCTCCACACAGTACACAGAAGAACAGTGAAGGGCAAGGAATGGATCAGAAGGCAAACAGGCAAAAACTGGCAGACCACCAAATGGGGGAGGTTGCAGCTTTATTTGTAGCCCCAGTTTCTGTCTCTGTGTCAGGGTTTAAAAAAACAATCTGAAAATTCTTTGCCAAATCATCATCCTTTGTGAGACTCTTCCTAAGACATTTTTCATCACAGGTGTGTTAATGCTGGGTGCTGCCTACAAGCAGGAGGACACAAGCTAACTAACAGCCATTACTACTGGGGAGCAAATGCTGGGACCTTCAAGGACTGGGATGCAGGATGGATTGTATTTGATGGCAGGGAGCTGGTAGGCACCCGGGACGCCCTAGTCCTAGGAGTGGCAGGAAGAACACTGTCTGTCCATGGCATTCTGAAGTGGTGGATAGGTGGCCCGGAAGCGCGTGTCATCCATTTCCTTATTCAGTTCAGAAAGAGTCCTGGCTGTACAGGACAATTTAAGAAGGGGAAAAGAAATGCCCATCACTGATTTAACTTACATACTGTTCTTGATTTAAGTCTATTCATCCACTGTTTGTTGAGGCCCTACTCTATGTTCTCAAGTGTCCCACGAATCAAAATCAGCAATCAGTCTGAGCTCTCGTTGTTGTTATTAATGATACATTATTATAATTAATTACATATAATTAATTATAGTTAATTATAAGTGTACAATGAGGTCATAGAGAAAGGGCATCCACCTTCATGTGAGTGTGGTCACTAATGGCTTCCAATGGTTCTGAGTCTTAAAGCTGGACTGGAGTTGAGCAGGCAACACTGCGCAAAGCCTTCCGTGCAGAGAGAACAGCAGAAACAGCTTGGAGATGTTGTGGAAAAGATTTAAAACTTGCCAAAACTGTTCCTGCATCCCAATAACTTTGGAGCTCATTAGTAACCCTGATTTTATGAAATCATAGAAGGGTTGTCATGGTAGGTAAATAAAATACAGGGTACCCAGTTAAAGTCAATATTCAGATGAACAACAAATGATGTTCTTGTGTAAGCATGGCCCATGATATATTTAGGACATACTTATACTAAAAAGTTATTTTTTGATGGTCATAAATTGAAATTTAATTGGGCATGCTGTATTTTTTCTGGCAACCCTAATCCATAGAACTGATCATAGACTACCTTATGCAGACTCAACATCTTAAGAAGAAGAACAAAATTATGATTCTTAGCTTCAGACACTTTTTCAAAACTAGCCCAACCAAATGGGATCTTTATAAGAGTAATTGACAAACTTTTTATGTAAAGGACCAGATAATGAATATTTTAGTTATTGTGGGCCACATGTCCTCAATGGCAATCACTCCACTCTGCCTTTGTAGTTTGAAGGCAGCCACAGATAATGCACTGACTGGTGAGTGTTGTGATCAAAGTTTATTATAACGATAAGAAGAGAACCCATTGTCACAGTTTGCCTACCTCTATTTTAGAAGTAGGTTCAAAGTACAGCATGGGGAATATAGTCAGTAATATTGTAATAATTATCTTTGTGCAGCTGGGTACTAGATTTATCAAAGGTATCACTTCATAAATTATATAAATGTCTAACCATGATGCTATATACCTGAAGGTAGTAAAAAATAATATTGAATATCAACTATAATTTAAAAAAAGAAGTGGGTTCACAGAGAAATTTTTCTTTGTTGTAAAAAGCTGTTTGCGAATCAACAACAAAAAACAAGCAACTTAGTTAAATAAGTGAATGACTCCAATATAGATGTTTCTCCTAAAAACATATGCAAATGGCCAATAAGGACATGTAAAGACACTCAGCATCACTAATGATCAGGGAAATGCAAATCAGAACTACAATGAGATCCCACCTCACACCCATCAGACTGGCTATTACCCCCAAAATGCAAAGAAAAAAAATCAAAACAGCAACAACAATTGTTGACAATGGTGTGTGGATAGTAGGAACCCTTGGGCATTACTGGTCAGAATGAAAGGGGACAGCCACTATGGAAAAGTGTATGGTGGTTCCTCAAAGAACAGAACAAAACAAAACAAAACATAGAATTACCATATGACCCAGAAATTTTACTTCTAGGTATATATATCCAAAATAACTTAAAGCAAGGACTAGGACAGATATTTGTGTAGCAGTGTTCATCATAGCATTATTAACAGCAGCCAAATGGTGAACACAGCCTAAATATTCACTACTTAATGAATGGATAAAGAAAATGTGGTACCCACACACACACAGATATTGTTCAGCCTTAAAAAGGAATGACATTCTGATACATGTTACAATATAGATAAACCTTGAAAACAGGATACTAGGTGAAATAAGTCAGACAAAAAGGACAAATATAGTGTGATTCAACTTATATAAGGTGCCTAGAGAAATAAAAATCATGGGCAGAGAAAGTAGAATGGTGGTTGCCAGTGTGGTGTCTGCTGAGGTGGGAGGCAGGGAAAGCTAGTGTTTAATGCACACAGAGTGTCCGTTTGGGGTAATGAAAAAGTTATGGCGACAGATGCTGGTGATGACTTCACACAGTGTGGATATATTCAGTTCCACTGGAGGTGGTAAGTTTTATGTTATGTATATTTTGCTATATAAAAGAGGCTGCTTGCAGAAGTTTACCTGAATACTGATAAACTATACTCTAAGACAATCAGTCAGACAATATACTTTTTCTCATCCAAAAACAATGGCACAGATTATAGCTACTTATAAAATTTCAGTAAATCCAGATCTAAATGATGTGATGGAACAAAGTGTAAAATGCTATTTTCCCAGTGAATAGACAAATTGTGTCACACAGTCTTGCTATAGAACTTTCTCTCTCAAACCCTGTGGGAGAAGATACTGACTTCGTACACTGACTATTGATGACCCTGGATGGTTAACTCCTACCTCTGTATTGAGGTGAGAAACAGTGTCTGTCCATTCTGGATCAAGGACCACAGTGGGTGCTGAAGATTGTGAGGGCATAATTAAGCCCCATACCTTGTTCTCAAGAGTTTCTGATATTGTGTAGAAAAACATGCAAATGAATGCTTTTTTGAGAGATTGCTACAAGCAATTGCCAACTCATTACAGTTCTCTGTCACCACTTTGCCTCTTCCCCAAGTGCTACTTCTCACTTGCTTTCTAGCCTTTATCAATACTCAGAAAATTTTGTTGTTTTATTTTTAGTCTCTGCCTCTTTTCACAAGAGCTTGATAAAATGGAAATAAAAAATCAAGGTCAAAAGAGAGAAAAACTGCGAGGTTCAGTGGCATCACCTACCCCCATCCCAAAGCAACTTATATGTTTCCCCAAATTTGTATTCAGTTTTTTAAACTTATTTTTATTGTTGTTCAAGTACAGTTGTCTCCATTTCTCCCCCACCACTACCCCCAACCCAGCTTTTCTTTTTTTTGAAATGTAAGCAGTGTGAAAGCTTCCTTGAGATCTAGCAAGATTGGTTTTCCTGAGGGTTGAAATTATTCAGCATCATTGCTTTTGGCTCTTGTCTATGGATGAAGCATTGTAGATGGAATTTGGAGATATCATTATGTGAAAATGAATTTCACTTGCAGTAAATTGTCAAATAAAATAATCTGCTTTTGAGATATACTAGATGCTTGAGCCATTGACAGAGTTTTATGTGGACAGAGAAAGGCTATTCTGGACTTATTGATGTGTTTGGCCAAAGTGCTTCCTATTATGTGGTAATTGATCTAGATATATATTACTGATGCCAGAAACACAAATAGTGAACATGCACACAGACACATGCATGCACACTCCATATTTTCTTTTTTGTGTCTATGCACAGTTATGTAATGGATAGTTATCAAGCTGTGTTCACTTGATTTACCATTACCTTAACAATAAAAGCTTTTATTTCTAAGAGAAATAATCAAAACTTTAATTTATTTTCAGTAGTAGGAAATAAAGATTTCCCCATGTTTTGCTCAGTTACTTCTCTACCCACTTTTGCTTCATTAACCACCTTCTTTAATATCATTACTGTACCCTAGTGAGCTACCTCAGCCTGTCTCCCCTGAAGACATCTTCCCTGCATGCAATTCCACACCACTTCCAATGGGGCTGACAATGGAGTGACCATTATAAAATTCTCATCTACTTCTGCTGCCTTCTGTCTCCATAATCTGCAAGAACTCCCTGATGCTTGCAGAACTAAGTGCTCAGTCATTGGCTGATCAGGATTTGACCTTAGCTTGGCTTTCCAGGCTACTCTTTCACCACCTTCCCCCACGTGCACTTTTTCTTCATGCAGAATACTTACATTCATCTTCCCAAATGTTCTGTGCTGTCTCTTTCTCCATGTCTTTGCTTATGCTATTCCATCTTCCTGGAATTCTTTTCCTTTCTCTGTTCACCTAGTTAAATTCTAGGAGTACAGTGTTGTGGAAAGAGATCAGACTTTGGATCTGGCTACACTAGCTGAACTATTTCCTTTGTTGCTTAATGTTACATGCCTCCGATTCTTTCATCTGCAAAAGGACCTAAAACTACCTGCCTAATTGGGTTCCCATGGTGATTAATAAAATAATGTGATAAAAAGCACTTGGGACTTAGAAGTAGGTACTTCATAAATAATTGCTTATATTGTTCATAATGTTGCTATTATTCATAATATTAATATTATTTTTATTGATTACACTACTCATGAGTCACTTTTCTTGAAAGCATTTTCTGACATTTCACAACAGGATTAGTTCTCCCTCTTTGTACTTGTGCTATGACTTGAAAGCCCCTTCTCTGTTTCAGCCATCGTCTTGATGTATTGGAATCATTGGTTCCCTTGTCTCTTTCCTTGCTGGGTGGTGAATACACTGGGACAAAGACCGTGCCTTATTTACTTCCACATAGCTCCCCATAGGAGAGTGAGTGATGAAAGAATGCCTCAGATTCTCCTGGCTTTTCCAGAGCATCATCCAAAGTGACTAGAAATTACTAGCTCAGAAATAATCTCAAAGCCAGTGAAATGTAAGTTTAAAGATGTTTTATCAAACCAGGGGAAAAGTGTATGAGACAGTGAAGGAATTAGCTGGAGTTGGCAGAAGAAGGAGATGATGGCATCTTCATCCATCAGCTTCTAGTCTTCTCTCTTCTAGTTCATGTTCCATTCTGTCTGTGTCTGAGGAAAACAACATTTTGGATTTTGTTACATCACATCTTATTTCTTTCTAGATAACTGTTATCAATGATACATCTGTCATTGTCAATCCCCTGCTTTAAACACTTCAAGGATTTCTTAATGCACTCAGAATAAAAATCACACACCACTGGCATCTCCACTCATCACTCTCTACTACTTCTCAACACGCCAGCCACACCGAGCTTCTTCCAGGTTCTTACATCACCTGTCCTTTGTACACAGCACTTCTTCTTCTGGATGTTTTCTCACCGCTTCACTGGCTCCCCTCCTCTTTACCCTCTGGTCTTAGGTTCAATGTCATTTTTTCTAGAAGGTTTTTCTGATGTGTGGGGCTAGTTTTGGATACTGTCCCCTGACTCCATGGGCTACCCCTAAGGCTTTTCATATACACCTTTCCAGTCATCATAGTCACTGTGCTTTATGGTATCTAACTGCTGAATGCTTATTTTCTTGGCTCTACTGTAATCTCATGAGGACAGGTATCAAGTCTGTCTGGTTTACCATTGGATTTCCTCAACTAGTAGTATATATCAAACCAGAAATGTTTGATGAATCATAATAATAAATATGATGATTTAGAAAGCAGTGGCACTAAAATGCACCTCTAAATCTTGATAAATTTAGTTTGGAGATAAGAGTGCATTTCCAAACTGAGATAGTCAGCATATCTTTCCTCTCATCACTCAAACCAAGACCTTTGAGGGAATCTTCATTTACTTTTATATATACCTAGTTCCCTAGAGAATAGAGCCAAGTTTTCTGGCCAATCAGTTAGAGAAACTTTTGGCCCAGTGTAGATGTCATGTGAATATGAGGATGGTACAACTTTTTAACTACCTGAAGCCTGGTAATACATTCTGTAGCACATCAACAGATCTTAATTTACTTCTCTTCTATTTGCATTTTCTGTAGCCCTTTGTGTATTCATACACACATCTATCAGCAGATGGTTAGGGCAAATCAATTAAACTAAACCAGTTTTTAAATTTACATTCTGTGAGAGAGAGAAAAAAAGAGAGAGAGAGAGGGAGAGAGAGATCCTGGCATAACAGTGCTTTATTTCAATGATTATATAGTTTATTTATTTTTACTATTCTTAATTCCTAAAAAGATTTAATATGCTTACATTAACATGATCTACTCTGCCTCATTACCACAGATAACTGAAAAATACTGTAATGATATCTTCACCTGATCCTTTAGAATTATGAAGACACTCTAAATGATAGAACTATTTTCCTTTCAATTTTCAGTTTGATGTTTGTACTTATGGTTTTCTCTCAATTAACATCTCACTCATTTAAGACATCACATTTCTTCAGAAAATCAAGGGTCTTTCTACTTAGACGATTCTTCCTCCTTGATGTCCATTGGTACCAGGACAATCTTCCTAATTCATGCAGAAACCACTTAATAAATACAAGGCCTTTGAGCTCTGAAATATGTTGAGGATGAAGGCCAAATCCCTTAGCCTAGAATTTAGGATTCTATAGTTATCTAATGCTAACCTCCTGCATTGATTTCTGTTTCCTTTCACATACACTAGTTAAGTGTCAAATGTATGCAAGGCTGTGTGCTAGGGTGCTGCAAGGGATACAATGATGAGCATGACCATGAGTCCAAGTAACTTACACATTTAAAATGGAAGACAAAAACTGGATCAAATAGGTATGATCCAAGGTAGAAGAGGCCATTTCTGGTGTGTACAGGGGGTGCTAATCAGAGAACATAGTGCTTGGCACATAGTGGGTGCTTACTTAATGAAATGGATGCATGAGTGAAAGATGGTACGACCCAAGTTAGTCTCTTGGGAGGTTAATAAAATAGGAGGAATTACAATGGGTTCAGGCTGGAAATAAGAAAATAAAATATAGTTAATCAAAGGAGATGCTGGGAGGTATGAACCTTGGGTGCCATGAAGCTCTGTCAGTGAGAATAGGACACAGTCAACCAGTAACAGAGGAACTGGTGGAGAATCAACAGGATCATTTAAGAGGAGAAGGGGGTTAAAGTGCAAATACAATTACCAATCTAGCATGAAGTACTCCCAATATCATAAAAAGGAAGACCAAGAAGAGAAGAGCTTTATATGGACCTGACTTGGAGGACCCAGAGGGATATTTCAAGGAAGATGTCCAGTGTTGAATGGGGCATACCATAAAAGTTTGTGGAGTGGCATTTAAGTGACAAATGGGAGTCTTTGTTATAGAAGGCATGGTTGAGCCATAGGTGGAACTGAGATCGCTCAAGGAGAGAGTGAAGAAAAAGACTCCTCTTCTCTTCACCTCCTGACCCCCTGTTCCAGCTTTCTATGTTCCAAAGCTGCCAGGAGCTGCCACCTTTGCTTTGAATTTGCTGCCCACCCAAATGTCATGTCTTTACTTGACTAAGTGAACCTTAGGTCTGTTGAGTTTTCCAAATGTTTCTTTATTATCAACTGCAAACTTAGCTAGATGCTACAGGTTATAAAAATGAAGCCTGCACCCTGCAGGGAGGTGTCTTTAAGATCTTTTCCAAGTCCCAGCCCACACTGATCTTTCCTTCTTGTGAATCTTTGGAGCACATCCTGCTGCATGTCTGACATTTAGCACAATGAGGCCTGGTATTTGTATTTATCTTGTTAGAACACCATGGCCTCTTTGAATATATACAATGGATTCCTTGTGAATAGACACTGCCATAGTCCAGTTTGAGTTCCCTAAATGCCTAACACGATGTTTTCACGCAGTAAGTATTGTTTTGAACTCTATGTGCCTCTACATTGATTTACTAGTATTTTTCTCCCTAACCTTTGATACTTATTGGCACCAAATCTTGCATCTTAAGTTTCTACTGTGATGAATCAAGAGTCTAAATAAAAACATGACTTGTTATGACTCACAAATTATAGAGACAGTTTCAATAGAGACATGCTTCCACTCAGCTTGTCATTCAAAAGAGCTAAAGTGCTTTCTGCATGCTGAATATATGAAAATGCTATAACCCTGCAGTGAAGAATGAAGTGATAATTAATACTTAAGTAATTAATCACCCAGCTCAGTCTGTGATGGGTAGTTTGGTGCAGTTGCTATGTTAAAAGAATTTTCCTCTCATTACAGTGCAAACACTTTAAGAGGAAACTAATTTATTTGAAATATTTCCATTGATTTGGGGCCATGGAGTCCTAAACTTCAGAGCTTAGAGGGAAGCATATACTTGTCTTGTAGAGAATAAATGGTTTGTTTTTAAGGGCCAACTATAACTAGTAGAATATCCAAGACACTGTTTTTTCTTAAATTAAAGTTATTGAGGTTACATTGGTAATAAAATTATATTGATTTTAAGTGTACAATTCTGCAATACATCATTGCACATTGCATTATGTGTTCACCACCCAGAATCTAGTCTCCCTCTCTCACAATTTTTCTCCCATTTACCCTCTTCCACCTGCCCCCACCCTCCTTTCCCTCTGGCAATTACCATATTGTTGTCCATGAGTTTTGTTTTTGTTTTTTTTTTTTTGCTTACTACCTTCACCTATTTCATCCAGCCCCCAGACCCTCTCCCCTCTGATAGCTTTCAGTCTGTTCTCTGTATCTATGAGTCTGTTTCTATTTTTTTTTTGTTTTGTTCACTATATTCCATATATAAGTGAAATAATATGGTATTTGTCTTTTTCTGACTGGCTTATTTCTCTTTGCATAATACTCTTGAGGTCCATTTATGCTGTAATCAAAGGTAAGGTCTTCTTATTTTTATAGGGCTGAGCAGTATTCCACTGTGTAAATGCACCACAGCTTTTTTAATTCACTCTGGGCACTTGGACTGCTTCCAAATCTTGGCTATTGTAAATAGTGATGCCATGAACATAGGGCTGCACATATTCTTTCAAATCAGTCTTTCAGTTTCTTTGGATGCATTCCAAAAAGAGGAATCGCTGGGTCATAAAGAAACCTTATCACTGGGTCAAAATTTTTTGAGGAAACTCCTTAATGTTTTCCATAGTGCTGTACCAATATGTATTTCCACCAACAGTGCACAAATGTTCGCTTTTCTGCACATTCTCACCAATACTAATCATTTGTGGATTTATTGATAATAGCCATTCTGAGAAGTGTGAGGTAATATCTCATTATGGTTTTAATTTGCATTTCTCTGATGATTAATGACATTGAGCATCTTTTAACGTGTCTTTTCGCCATCTGTATGTCCTCTTTTGAGAAGTGTCTCTTGGGATTCTTTGCCCATTTTTTAATTGGGTTGTTTGGGTTTTTTGGTGTTGAGTTCTTTATAAATTTTGGATATTAACTCCTGATTGGATATATCATTGATGAATTATGCTTTCCCAATTCAGGTTGTCTTTTCATTGTGTTGATGGTTGTTTTTTGCTGTGAAAAAACACTTTTTTGGGAAAAACTTTTTCAAAAAGTGGTCTCAGGTAGAGTCTGGGATCAGTGGGAAAGTATGACAGTAGAAATTGTCCATTCCATAGGAAGCTGGTAAAGGCACATGCTTGCCTTCTTGGGCTACATCCTTATTCTAATGATGAAGAAACTGAGTCTTGTAAGAGGAACCTTTCAAAAATGAACAATTATTAAGCCCTACTATGCACTAGATAATTTTCCATATAACATAAGCTTCCCTAACACTTACATGCTGCATTCAGAAGAAGCACTGCTTCAAAGGCTCTTGGTACAGTGCATGTGGTAGAAAGTGCATTTACATTTCTCCATATTTCCTTATGCACTAGAAGGAGGAAAAACACACTCATGCCTTTATTTTTAGTTTACCCACTCAGCAGACAAATTGAATGTTGACTTCTTAACCTACCAATCTAAATGTAGAACTCTTCACACATTTTAATTTTCACGAGTCTTGCATCCTCTCCTAGGAATAATTTCATTCACACTTTCAAATAAGAATGTGTCTGACCTAGAGAAGTCCCAAACCTAGATGACTAATACTGAGTCTTTTGAATTTCAGAATAAGCAGAGGCTAATTCATGAATTTGTCCACTTTTCTTTCTCAGCTACAAAGCATTCAGTAGGCAATACGTCTTTAGTTATCTCACACTTTCACATCCCCAGAGTGTTTTCAGTCTGGATACTAAATAGTGTGATGCAGATGGTAGAAGAATTCTGGCTTTAAGTTTAAAATTTAGATACTTTAATAGGCATGATCTAGGTTTATAGCAATGTGATTAATGGAGCATCTGGAATTATCCATTATGTTCATGAAATTTAGGTGGATCTGTTTGTTTGGATCAATGCTTAGTTATACCCAAGGGATAGAACTCTGCAGAAGTCCCAAATTTGAGGCTAAGCTCTGTTTTTTAGCTACTGTATGACTTTCAGAAAGTTGTATTTAACTTCTGTTTCTTTACCTAGAAAATAGGGGCATAATGAAGCATATCTTTTAGGGATTACATGAAAATTAATTAAATATTGTTATGGAGATCATATCCAATGGCTTCTCATCTATTTTGGTTACCCATTGCCATATAACAAATAATCCTTATAATTTCATAAAGGAAGACAATACTGTGTGATTATCTTTCATGATTCTGTGGACTCACTGGGCTTGACTAAGTGGTTTTTCTCCCTGCAATGTTGACTGGGGTCATCTAGGGGCTCTGTTGGTGTGGAACATCCTTGATACCTCCTTGCTAGGCTGGTAATTAATGCTTCTGTGAGCTTGAAGCTCTGTTGGGGCTATTGACAAACTGTCTGAATTTTTCATGTGCCCTCTCCATGTGATATGGCAGCTGGCTTCTGAGAAAGAGTGTTCCAAGTGCTCAGAGAGGGAGGAAGCAAAAGCTGCTAGTCATTTTGAGGCCTGGACTTGAAGTCCCAAATGTCATTTCACCATATTCTATTGGTCAAAGCTCTTACATGGCCAGCACAGACATAAGGGCATGGGAAGTAGCCCCATCTCTTAATGCAAGGAGTGACATGTGAACAAGGAGGGGAAGGATTTTGGGGCTACCCTAGACACATATTCATTACCTCATCACATATAGAATAAACCTAAAATCCCTACCACGGTTTATTAGGATCAGTCCTCATCTCTCACCACATCCACCGTGTCTTCAGCTTTCCCTTCCCTCCAGCCACACTGATCATCTTTCTCCTCTCTGAATATGAAAATGTTGCTCCCACTTTAGGGTACCAGCATTTTCTGTTTTTTTTTTTTTTTTCTGGAATGTACTTATCCTAAATTTTAGCCCAGCTTGTTAACCTCATTCAGGCCTCTGTTCAAACAGTACTTCTCAGGGTCTTCTTACCCAACCATCTAACCAAAAAATGTTATACACATTGCTCCTCTATCATAACATTTTAGTTTTCTTCATATTCTTTTGTTTCTTCAAAACGAGTCTAGAACAAGAATGTGTGAGGTAACTGAAGACTTTCATTTTCTTTCATTTCATTTACTATTGTGCGTTCTATTTCTTTTGGCTTACTGTCTATCTTTTCCATTAGAAATAAGCTCCATGAGGCAGGGGTATTGTTTTATTTGCTACATATTTCTACTGTATATATCTGTGTCTAAACACAGTAGATCCATGTGTGTGTGTGAGGAAACATATATACACTCATGAAGAAATAAAATGAATGAACACAAAAGGTCTTTGTAAATTGTGTAAAGTATTATTGTTTGATAAAGCACATTTCACTCTCTTTATAGTTGATTTATTCTTATTCATAAAACCATTTACTGAATTCATGTTATATGTAAGACTCTGCTAATGACTGATTGCTAAAGAATTAATGTGGATTCGTAACACTTGGCTTATGATTTGTTTGTTAGATCACATTATAAATGACAACAAGGTCTGGGTTACATTCCCACAGAGAGTTTTTGCTTAACTGTACTCCACAGATTGACCTTTTAAACCCCACATTTCAACTTTGCAATTACATGCCAAAAATAACAACTTTGTAATAAAATGCCTAAGTGTAGATGTAGCTGTAGAAATTATCCTGGATTGGGGGATATAAAACTACTATTTATTGAATATACACTGTGCCCCATGTGTCTTCTATGGTCCTTTTTTTTTTTATCAGCAAGAGAGCCCGGTGAAGGAAAACTTATGACCCCAGTTTATAGATAAGAAAACAGAGGTTCAGAATGCCTCTATTCTCTCTTTTCTCTAGTGCCTTGCATAGTTCCTGGCATAGAGGTACTCAATAAATATGTGTTAAGTACTAAACAAAAGAGAAGGTAACTCAATTTTTTTTAAAAAAATCACTTAGACAGTAACAGGCCTGAATTTGAGCCTAGGCTGATGGGCTCCAAACCCCAAGTAATTTCTGTCAGTCCAGAGCCAGTCATAATGATCTTAGGATCATCAGTGTCAAATCTAAAAATTAGAGAAGAGCAAAATCTTAGAGGTGAGAATTGCAGATCCATTTTGTAAGTGGGATTGAAGCAGGAAGGAAATAAGATAATTATTTTGACAACACTTTATATTATATGCTACAGTTGGTTTGATGTGGAACATCTGTTTAACATTGCATGCAAAATAAAACTTTCTCTCTGACGTTTTTAGTTCTTGAGTCTCCTAGAAAATGCTGTGATCTACATCCTTTGAATATTAATGAAGCAAATTAGCTTCAAAAATGCCCTACTGTGTCTCAACTCCAGAAACCAACATGACTCATTAGACTCCTGTTGATTAGAAATGTTAAAGAGGGTTTTCTTCCTTTTCATTTTAATTAAATAATGTTGACAGGCTTTCTTGATTCCCAATTGGCCAAGACTCCTAAATTACATAATGAGAGGAAAATGGCACCCTCTTCTAAACAACACTTGCTGGGCTATGTTGGGTTTTATTTTTTCTTAATGGATGCTAGGATGCAATCAGTAAGTTTTAAGACAAATGGGATCCAAAGGTTTTGTTATTGGCAGAAAAGGGTCAGAGACAAAAAATATTTTCTGTATTATTGCAGGTGAGTGAGTATGGAGATTACATATGGGGTCGGTATGGTTTACTGAGTGTCACAGTACTGTATAAGTAGTAAGCCCAATTTTAATTCTTCATCGCCCAACTGAGCCATACCAAAAGACTGCAGTGACTTAAGTGCAATTAACTTTTCTATCTTGATGGATTGATGAACAGCCATAGAGACTTTGTGCAAGATGAAAGCTAAGAGTCTTATCATCCCAGCTGTACAGAGCTAAGGAAGACATATACTTTGATTTTGGTCTTCTATTTCCAGTGTCACATAAAAGCATTCTAACTTTAAGTTGGTCCATTATTTTTGTCAGTTTATAACCACATAAATAGCTTCTGGGAGTGCAACCAACAGGGATAGGTATAAAGACCCAGAGCAGTACAGTTTTGAGACATGAAGGAAAGGGAAAGGAACTCGTCTTCCCCTTGTATTTCCTCCTGCATGAAAACAGTAGCCAGTGGTGCCTAGATGCACATCACCACTTCTGCAGTCTAAGTAAAGTCCACCATCAGAAGACTGAAGGGATGAAAGATTAGTAGGAGTGCCACTGTTTGAAACATTGCTAGCCTATAATAAATGGGTTAATTTATGCAACAACAGTAAAAATTCCCAAAGTGTGAAATGAGAGGGAAGGACCCAGGAATCAATCAGTAAGTTTTAAGATAAATGGGATCCAAAGGTTTTGATTTTGAGAGAAAATGTAGAGAGATAGAAAAAGAAGTATCTTCTCTTTTGTTAACACTGTGAGGTAGAAAGCTCTGAGCTCAATTAGACTACAGAACTCAATTAGAGTATAGAAGATCAGTTAATACAATCTTCTGCCTTCAGGCATAACCATCCCCACTTTATAGACGACCTAACTCTACCAAAGAGGGTAGAAGAGACTTCTCATTGTCACAAATAACTAAGATTAAAATATATTAAGCACCTGGGCTTGGTACTAGGTTAAACACTATGGAAACAAATACATAAGACATAAGTACTGCCCTGAAGAACTACTGTCACTACTATATGACCTGGAATATTCGGTCCATCAGTTTACAATATTTATTTGGTTACTACTCTGTGCCAAGAAGTTGATCAAATCATTTCCCTTCTCTGGGGCTGTTTCTTTATTCTTCTTACTCTCAAAGTCTATCTAATCCTAGGAAAAGCAGTAGACAAGGAAAAAACTGGGAGAGAGAGGTCCTTTCTCCATCAGTCACCAAGTATTTAACCACCTAGCACATATCCAATGCTATAGGAGGTTTGTAGAAAGAAATACAGAGAGAGATATATACTAAAGATAGCTAAGCTATACTTTTTCTCTGGAAAACAAGACTCCATGTTGTTTAGATCCTTGGCATCCCTATGGGTTACCTGATTCTAAGGAAGCTATTTCACAGTTGCTCACACACACCATTTATTTGTAATGTTATATAGGAAAAGCATGGTGTTCAGATGCCTCTCTTAATCATCTAGCTGGAACTCCTTAGATTTAGTCCATAAGGATCTCTCTTTCGAAGTTTTGGGTTACAGGGTTATATGTCTTTTTTCTGAACATTTACTATTAACTTCCCCAAAAACATATATATTTTTAAGTTAGAAAATATAAACTTCCATGATTTTTAAAAATTTGGCCAGTCTCTCATGAATTTTACTTGTGATGGTGTGCTGATTGAAGGTATCAAAGAGTCCCTTTCCCTAATGACTAGGTGGGATCCACTTCTTCTAAGTGCTAATTATTAATGCATAAAAATAATTGCATGATGTGGTCCAGGGCCAGTGTGATTTGTAACTGTGTAACAAGAGACACAATTAACACCAGGTTTGGGAACTGTTATCGTAGTGAGCATTTGGTATGAAAAGGTCATTATTTTTTAAAAAAGTATAGGAAGAGAAAACTTAATATGCCAGTTGATTTTTGTAGACCAGCTAAATGTCATATTCTGTAGACAAGCTAAATGGCTTAATTATCACCATTTGGAATCAGATGTTGAAACTGCAGTGCAAATTGCATTAAGACTGAACTTTGTGTGGAGAGAGGAAGAAGGAAAAGGGGGGAGTTAACACACTCTGAAAGGCCCTTTTCCTATTTCATTTCGTTGAACGTCATAAGAAATTCATTGGCAGTTGGTGGAATCATGGGATAAAGGGTATTCAGAAGCACCAATGGAAATGTCATGGGATCCCTAGGACTCCCCTGAAGCTGTACTTGATGCTGGACAGGAGGAAGGGGACCCCATGAGAACTGTTTATACCTTCTCTCAGGCCCCAGTGCTCCACTCAGAGCAGAGTTCTTACACTCACCCTTCGCAGCCCACTTGGCACTCTTTACCATCTTCATGTAATTCCTCAGGCTTCTCTCTGCTTTGAATTTCTGCCCCATCTCTTTTGCTGCTTTAAATCTTAACCATTCCTCTTGAATCCACTCATGACAAATCTTAACCAGGAATATTTCTGCAGAATTCTAGCTCACTGTGGAGTTCTCCCTCACTTTTAGTGAGTCAGAGCTTGATTCCCTGCACTTAACCACTCCTGAATGGCTGCCTGTTTCATTTAGATGCATAAGCCTTTTGGCATCCAGACTGATTTAGGTAGAGAGGGAACGCATCAGCTGGGATGACACACAGTCCTGAGGGACAGGAAACTCAAGATGGTGGTGGCACACACAACAAGACCTTTGCTTCTCTTTCATCTAAACACAGTCCTAGGGCTTCCATAATTTTTGGAGACTCGGCCTCCTTCTATTTTGTTTCTCTGCCATCCTCAATAAATGGGTTATATTGTTAGTTTTGTGAAAAGTTGGCATAAGTGAAGGCATTTTAAAACGGAATCAGGGCATCTGTTTTAGAGGAACTGCATTGCTCATCTTACTCCTTGCACCTTTGGAATGCTTGAACTGGGCAAAACAGCTTGTGAACTGGACTAGAGCAGCATTGTCTTCCCAACAGCTGTTTGTAAAGCTAACATAAAACCAGAACTCCTGACTATGGAGCTGAAAATTAAGCATATTCTCTAGAATTAGCACCACCATGTATAGATAAAGAATAACTTAGCTTATTTAGAGCTATAGAGATTCCTTCCCTCCATTCATGTAATTATTTTTCATCCCTTTCTTATGGAAATCCCTTCCCTTCACTCCCTAATCTGAACACATTTTGGGTTTCTGCCTGAATCAGTGCTTCCAGAGTAGCTATTCTTTGATCTTAAATAAACACTTGTTACCTCTCACTTTGACTTTTTACTTTTAGGTTAACAGTTTCACAATTCCAGTTTACTTTACCAACTTACCAAAATAATAACTAACATTTATGGAATAACTTCCATGTTCCAATGTCTTAGTACCTTTCTCCAATCCATTTCCTACCCCCACAAAAGAAACCAAGACAAAAATTTGTGTACAGGTAGTTTATCTGGGAATATAATATTGAGGAACCAGGACAGAGGGACAGGGGGGAATTCAACAGGGAAGGGGAAAACCAATATAAATTTGTGTTACACACATAGGTTACTTGTATTTAATCCTTTGGGACATTCCAAGGAATTGTTAAAAAGTAATTATGTAAGTAGGCTAAAATCATGATTCTCATTCAGACATAAAAAAAAAAAAAACACATGGTAAATATTTGGGTCATAATCCATAAGGGGATGAGACATATTTTATCCATTTCAAAAGAGGATCCAAAGAACAGACACATTTCAAGGTTATTTTTTGCCACAGTAGGAAGAGTATTTTAGACAGGACAGAATTTGCTTGTCTTTAGTCAGGAATTATTTCACATTGTTCTCAATTATCTATAATTTAGAGCATTGTAAAGTAGCTTCTATAAAATCAGATACCTCTGAGGGGCGCCCCCCAGGGTTCAGACAGTTCAGGACCTAGTTTTCTAGTGAAGCAGGCATATTTTTTCTCCACAGCCTCAAGGAAGATGCTCAGGACTGTCACCCCACCTCAATCAAAGGTAACCTTGCAACTATCTCTAGGACACACATGGGTGTTGACCCAGAGAAAAAAGATTCATTTGATGTGAACACCAAGAAGGAATTTGTCTGCTGAGATGGAATCACCATGGTCAACCAAGGGCCCAAATTTTATGAATAAGAGTCTAGGATCATTTGCTGATGAGGCTCCTCATTTACTCTTTACCTGGAAAACCTCAGACTGAGCCCTCAGCTTCCTGCACTATGTTTCACTTGTTTACACTGCGTGAATCAACCTGCAGGGATCCTGGTTTAGTCTTTCTACCAATGGACTAAGACTTGCTCCATCTGATCAGAACAGCACAGTTTGGATACCTCATACATAAAAGAGATAAAATTGAGAACCTCGGTGGGAACTTTCACTATAAAAGATAGTCTCCCCTTTGTCTCAGGGGGACACAATTTAGGTTGCTACCTGATTCTGATCTGTGTCTTCAAGGCTGCAGCTCCTTTCGCCCAAATAGATGCTTACTATTCTTTTTTATAGCCTAAAATTTGTTTTGTTTACATGTGAGTGCCAGTCACTTTCCAGCACGTGTCTGCATCACTGAGGCAGGGAGAAATGGGAAGCTAAGGAACATGGTGTGAGTTTCAGGTTGCTGTTTGCCTCAGCAGTGGCTAAAATAAAAGGTAGGGCTGACAGGATTTGTGTTGGTGCACTTTCCATGTGCTATAGCAATCGTCCAAATAACCCTGTTTCAGAGATGGGAAAAGAGACTCAGAGGAATTGAACTCAGCCAAGGTCACACAGCTTATTCAGCAGGAGATTCAGATTTCAAAAATAAACAGTCTGTTCCCCCAGCTTCCGTTCCTCATTCTTACATCCTACTTGCTAGTTGTATTTTATTTGAGACCAGATCTAAACTTGAGCATTGCTTAGGGTAGAATTCTGGTGCCAAATGCTGATGATTGCTAGAGGAGAATAGCTGGATTTTTCTGAAACAGAGAATAAAAGTCCCCCATGGCAAAATTGTAATAATATCAATGGCTCAGCTGGGGCAAGAAATGATCAATTGTTTGTTTGATGTCATTGGTATCAGCCTGATTGTGGAACCCTGCAGAAGTTTCTGCCACCCCCTTCCCATGCCCACTCTACACACATGTGGCCTTTACTGAAACAGCTGTAATGTTTTCTTCTCTATTCATCAAAGCCAAAATGTATTGTATAAGCAAGTATGGAGTCCTTTGGAAAAGGGAGAAAATTGCCTTACACAAAATCACTCTGGAAATTCAGTAAGATTTGATGAAAGAAAAATGTGAAAGCAACTTGGCCCCCATTGTCACCAGCTGCACAAATTATTGTCCCTGGTTTGTGTGTAGTTGAGCTGGGACGAGGCATGAGTGCTCAGAGGACCACTGGCCACTTAATCACAGCTCTCTGGGGATGGATGGTCTATGCCAGGGGACACATTTAAGCTTGATTATTTATTCCTGTGGTGTACCCGTGAGACAGATTTCATATGCATACATTCCTTTGCTAGTAACTTCTCTTCTCTGGTTACATTTCTGTGTCTAAAAATCTTTTTCATGTCCCAGTGGAAAAGCCTCATGTGGGAGCCCTCAGCCAGGCTACTTTGACAATAAAAAAATCCAGCAACATTTGTGAGTGCCTCTCACTCCTACTTTGCTTTAAATATAAATACTAATGACTTCTGAATTTATCTGGAAGAAGAAAAGTGCCACCCTGGAGTCTTGTGTCAAGAAGAGTTTTCAGAGTTTAGTGATGTTCTCTACATTTTTCACATATCTTATAAGGACTCTATGACCTTGGACAGGTTGCTGAGACTGGAGTCTCCACTGATTACAAATGTTAAGCAGAGTTGATAATTCTCACCTTACTCAAAGGGGCTCAGGGTGGGTGGAGTGAAGCAAATGCATTGGAAGGTACCTTGTAAACTATTAAGTGCCATGCTAGCCAAGAGTCAGCAAATGCTAACATTTGTCTTTCTGACCTTCAGTAAAAGAAAAGCTGAGGCTGTGAATTTCCACTCTTAAGTTAGCAAGCCAAGGTACAGGAGATAGGTTGATGTCATCCAGGTGTGAGCTGACATTATGCATAACTAAATCTAGGGGAAGGAAGAAAAACTATGTCCCATTGCTTGTCTTTGGGAAACAGCTCATACTAATAAAGTTATTTGGTTATGTGCCATGGGCCAGGTTCTATGCTAAGTATTTTCCGTGTATTCCTCATGTATTTGGTCTATCCATATGAGCCAAAAGGGAGGTAGATGGAATGAGGAACAATCAGGAAACAAATCACTGTGAAGGCAAACAACGTAGAACTCTGCATTCATCAGCTAACATTTGTGGAGTCCCTACTCTGTGCCAGGCACTATGCTGGGTAAATATATATCTTGGTGTTTGATATTGAGTCCGTGGCATGATCATATATGGCAGTGCAAAGAGAGGCGGCAGGAAGGCTAAATGGTAGGTAAATCCTGGAGCTAACATAATCCCTACCCTAAACCATGGGGCGTTAGCCTTAGCTTTGCATATCAAAACCCAGGCAAAGGGCTTGGAGCTGCCCCAAAATTGATTCTCAGAAGTCACTGAAAGCTGCTCCATCTGTCCTCTAACAACCCCTGTCTTTTGTTTAGTCACAGCCAGCTCACACGTGGAGTTCATGGGAGCAGACAAGACCCACCTTTGCCAGTTCTTTTTTAAATTCCATTCTCCAAAGGCTCTTCTCCAAACTCAGAAGGAACCTGAAGCTGCTGCCTAGGGCTCAAGCTCACAACAGCAGTGACTCAAAGATGTCATGTGGTCTGCAGTAATCAGACCTGCCAAACCCATTACCAAGGAGAGCTAGAGCACTTAGGCAATTAGTGATGATTTGGCTAGGGACCACCATTGCCAGATGGCCTCTGCAATTCTCCCCATTCTCAGAGAAATTATACATGGAAGTAATGCTGATGTCCCGTAAAGGAATGGACTGAGTGAGCATTCTACACATGCAGAGGGAAGATAACATAATACAAATGGCCCTAATCATAAATATTGGCTCTATTCATTGAACATAAACTAGGTACCGGGCTTGGGGCTAGACATTCCACATGTTATTATTTTAATTCTCACACCATCCCTATGCAGTAGGTGCTAAGATTATACTCATTTTACTTGAGATAAACCCAAACTCAGATTCAGCTCTGTCTGGCTACAGAGCACATCCTGGAGTCACATACACCATTTTGTGATAACATGGTAGGAAGAGCTTCCTTAAACATATCACTTCCCCAGCCTAGATTATGTCCCTCTTGTATATGCTCTTGTAACACACATTAAGGCTGTTATTTATAACCATACCTCTCATATGCTTAATGCCTATGTCCCCTATGGGCCAGTTCAATGAAGGCAGGACTTTATTGTTTTTTTCTCCACATTATCAACAACTCTTTGCACTGTGTTTAGTGTATGAAAGTGATTACCTACTGCTTGTTAGTGAGTTAATGAAAGGACACACTCAGGCAAGAGAAACAATGAAAGAAAGAAGACAGAGCTCAGAATAAGGAAAAATCATTGGGTTTTATATTTATAAATCCTACATAACAGTGGTGTGTTGGTAAACTGGTTCCTTGGTGGGGGGTAGTGGGTGGCAAAAGCACCTTGATTTGTAATGTTTGCCAGTTTCTCTGGTGTAACCATAGACAATTTCAAGCTACTATTGTGTGCATTAAATGCAGAGTTGAGAAGAGAGGCATAGTGGTGGCTCTTGTCAAAAACAGTGGGACTTTCTCAATTTTTTTAGAGTCTAGGGAAAGTCAATCTCCTATCTAACTTTTATTATCCCCATTGGTAGGATGAAGAGTCTGGACTAATGGTTTCCACAGTTTCTATCAGCTCTCATTCTCTGTGAACCTACGTGTGATGTCTTTCATGATTTTCTCCTCCCACTTTGGTGGAGGTGGTGAGAGTGTGGAGAAGGGCACAAAATAAAGAACTAAATCTCAAGAATATAGAGTAAAGAGTTCAGACCAATGGGCAATTATAGCACATTCATACCTTTCTTGCCTTTCTCAGAAGTATTTCCTAGTGCTTTTAAAATAGGTCACTTTTTACATCCAATTCAAGGAATCAATCCATTTGCTTCTTGCTTCTCAAAAGTTTGCTTTCTGCCACTTGGCTTTTTTAAAAAAATACTCACCTGAGCATATGTTTTTATTGATTTTAGAGAGAAAGGAAGGGATAGAGAGAAAGAGAGAGAAACATTGATGTAAAAGAGAAACATTGATCAGGTATCTCCCAGACGTGCCCTGACCAAGGATCAGACCCGTGACCTTTTGGTGTATGGGGCAACAACCAGTCCAAACTGGCCAGGGCCTACCACCTTGCTTTTATGAAAGACCTGCATTAGTACCTTTGTGTTAACAAAGAAATCCAAAGAGAATTTTTTATTTTACCAAAAAAAGTCAAAAAGCTAAAATAGCATTCAGTGTTTGTTTTGTGGCAACCCTTAAAGAAGCAGTGCAGACCTGGAGCAGGGAGGGTGGTCCCACCAAGCTCCTTTACTAGGAAGTGTACTCAGCATCTCAGCATTGAGTACCATGGCTTTGAACTGTGCCCATGAGCATCTGTGCTTTATTTCCATTTATTTTGTGCATCTGTTAGCAAGATGTTGTCCTAAGGTAATTGCTTCTTCACTTTATGCCATTTCAGTTTACAACAGGTTTCATAGGAATGCTCTAGTTTTGGATAGAAGGGGAAACCTGTATCTCACCAATTTCAAGCACCAGTGGATTTTGGAAAGCTAATACTTAGCATTAGAAAACAGCTAAAGTTAAAGCACCCTATTACATGTGTTGGAGAGGTGTAGAGGGACCCACAGTTTCTATATTTGAGAAAGACAAATGGAAAGAATGATAGCATGAGGTACCCTGTTTTATGCTCTATTGTTTACTTGACCATCTCCTCCTTTCTTTTAACATTTACTTTAAAGTACACAGCTCTCCCTTCCAAATAAACTTAAGATGTCACAGAATGTTCTAGAGAGCATAGGAAGCTGTTATTGGAACTGGGATCTATGAGAGCTATATTTCTGCCTCTGCAGCACTTTCAGTGAGTGTCATTTGGACTTAATATCTCAGTATCACAAGGTTGCTACGTCCCTAGTTTGAGTGTTCATGCTATAGAAAATTGAAAAACATAGGTTTCTATAAACAGAAATTCTTCCAAGTAAATTTACTATAATTTGGATAGTTCACACAGCCTATTTCAAGAGGATTAGTGATTCAGACACAAAGAATAGGCTGTAAGTGTTTGCCTTCTTCTAGGGCTCATAGATCATTACAGAATGCTGGCAGTCACCCACACAGTCAGGCTAATTAGATCTTTGGCCTGGAAGTTTCTCTCCACCCCTTAGTCAATATGTATAATGCATTTATTTCTAATTCAGATACAGAGAGCATTTGTTGAACCACCAGCATTTGCGAGGCATGTTAGAAGGGTGAGGAGATAACAAATTATGAAAACATAGCTCCTTTCCTCCAGGAGCTTTCAACAAAATATCATAGGACAGAGAAGTCAAGTAGTAGTAGCCAAGGAGGAGTGTAATATAAATGGAAACAGATATATGCAGGAGAAACACAGGACCTTAGGACATATGACGGGGAGAGAAAGCTCTGGAATCAGATTAAATTTATTTATTACCCATGTGACCTTAAAGAAGTTAGTTAACTCTGTAAGATTGTTTTCCCATATATATAAAAAAGGGATAATAATAATCATACTTATCTATTAAGTTATTTTGAGGATTAAATAAGATAATGCATGTGAAACTCTCAGCATACTCTCTGACACATAGTAAACACTCAATAAATATCAGCTATTATTAGTAATTTTCCTTTGGAACAACACTTGGGTGAGATAAATGTGAGTGGTCAGGGACAGGGGTGAAAACAGAGCAGGGCATTGTAGGCAGCGTGAGAGACATGAAGGCATAAAAGACCACAGAGTTTTGAGTATTTCAGATGTCTACTATATGTGTAGTAGACCAAAGTAATCCACAGAAATACTGAGGAGTGGTGATGCATCCATCACCACTGGATCTGAAGAAGACTGGAGCAAGCTTGGAAAGGACCGATAGACCCGGTAATGAAAGTGACCTCAACATGAAGGCAAAGGAGACCCAGTGGCATGTTTAAAGCAGCAGTCAAGTCTGTGGGTTAGAGTTTTCCCAGGAAATGCAATGTGTTGGGGAGAGTAAAAGTTTTGAGGCAGGAGGACCTATTAGGGGGTTTTTGTGTACAGATGTGTATTAGAAAACCACTGGTGTTGAGTAGTAGTTGACACCATGGGGATGGGAAAGGACTCCCAGAAATAAATGTAGAATGAGGAGAATCAGTGGTGAAGACTTAGGGAATCCTACACTTCAGGGATGGCAGGAAAAAAACTACTGAGAGAGATGAAAGAGAGGTAGTGGAGCCAACCAGAGCTAGGAGCAGAAAGAGAGGTTGGCTTCACTCAGACAAGGAAAATGACATCTTTGGGAGGATGGGGGGTTTAGCATGGCATCATCAAATACCACTGAGATGCCAAGAATTGAGACTTGAAAGGAAGCCAATAGTTGGAGCAATTAGTGCTTCATTGATGGCCTAATTAGAGCAGTTTGAGTGAAATCTTAGACTGCAGCTGAAAAAGAGTTTAGAAAATGAAATAGTGATTGTATACAACTCTTCAAGGAATTGGCAGGTAATGGACGAAGAGACAAAGGCAATGAATTGGGAGGTAAGGAATGAAGACACAAAGGGAGGGGAAATCAGAAGTTAAGTAATTTAAAAAGACTGACTAATCCAATTATTTTGAAGGGGAAGGCTTGGTAAAGAAAGAGGAACTGAAAAGGCAGAGATGAGATGTCCACAGAGCCCAGAGAGGAGGAGATTGAAAACTTCAAGTGAAGAAGTTGGCCCCTGATGGAAGACGAGGTCCCCTTGCCCTCCCACCCAGAGACAGGAGGAAGGAAAATAAGAATACATAGGGGGATAGCTCACATTGGAGGTTTGTCTTCCGAAGGAGTTAGAGGTGGAGCCTGGGTACTTGACTGAATTACTAAACTTGGAGTAGCCCATGGACAATGAGGAAGAATGTGAAGAAAAGTTGAGAAGACTGGAAAGCATCACTTGTGCAGGAAATATTATGTGGCAAAAAAAAAAAAAAAAGAAGGCATGGTTATGATTTTCTCCATTACTTCTGGGAATCCTGAGAACAATTGCAGAGAAAACATGTATGTATGATGGATTTAAGGTTGGGATTGGCAGGAAGCATACAGCAGAAGGGTCATAGGGTAAAGGAGCGGGGATCTCCAAAGGATTCTTATTGATATGGCTAGTGGGGACCAGGCTGGCAGTGGGGCAAGAAAGGGTAGGAGGGCTTGAGAGGCTGGTTATATCAGGGCAAGTGGAAAATAGCTAAGAGATTTGCGCATGTGTCTCTTGCCATTGTTCCCTCAGGACACCAGCATACCATCTGCATCTATCTTTCCATTGGCAGTGGGTATGAATAAGTGAGCAAAATGACCAATGCTGAAAAATAGTACTATAGAGCATTCCATGTGAGTGGAGGTGGACATGTTTATTCATTGGATAGCTTTTATGGTGGCCATTGGAATGACTGGTGCCTTTTAGGGTGACACAGATTTTCTGTGACAATGAAACAATCCCTGTGTCTAATCATTTTATAATCTGATTTCCATTGACAGTAGCTCTGGAGGGATCATATCTTTTTATTTTCCTCTTCACTTTTTTTTCCAAATTAGAAGAATATCCATGAATCTTTGCAAGCAAAATATCCCAGTTAGTTGTCTTAATCATGGTCAGAGGAGGAATTTATCTAATTTGGAAGGTGCCAGGGATGCTAATTGACTCATGCATATCTTACAACTAATCTCAGAAATTCCTCCAGGAGTTAAGTTCCAACATGAGGTTAGGTAAAAGCCCCTCACTGTTTAAAACTAGACGTGCCTGGGTGAAGTTATATCATCATGCCTTAGAGTGAATGCGTTTATCAGATAACTTGTGGGGGCTGAGGATTATAGACATTAACTTATTTGACTGATGCTATTAAAGAAACATAATTGTATTTGAGAGAAAGACTTGAGAATAATCTCACTAACAAAATGCTCAAGTGCTGTTGAACTTGCCCTTTTTGGCAAGAGAGGAAGGAGGAGTTCTATAAAAAGACTGTCCAGGAGGTGTTTAGTCTTCCTGAATTTAAAACTATACGTACTTTACTTTTATCTTTAATATTTAATTTAAATGTTTTTGTGCAATCTTCAAGGAGTATAGCCCTTTACTACAAGGCTGCTAATCAAAAAACTTTCAAAAAAGAATATTTATAGGAAGATGCATTTAATCATATAAACTATGAAATATGATTGTTTTGGAAAGTTAACTTTGTTGTTTGAGGTTATAAATGAACTCAAAGCCTTGTAGTGATTAACCCACCACTCTGAGAATAAACTCAATAACCTTTATTGATTGATCCATCACTATATATATTGGTTATGCTTTGCTCTGTGGCAGCAATTTGTTTTTCCCACTTCTTTGGGAAGTGGAAAGATCTGGGGAACAAGAATTCAGTGTTGCTCACAGAGGTCTTAAGGGTTGAACAAATCTCCCTCTTTGTGCTGCCTTAGGTCTGATAAGAAAAGCAAGTGTTTGTCAGAGAATAGTGAATTACCATGCACTTTGAACATACTCTTCTTTCCTCAAAATTCATCAATGAGAAGATAGTGTTGGTTAGTACAAAGTCTAAACTCTTCACCGTGGTCAAAAAGACTATTCACATATGGCTGCTGAACAACTTTTCAATCTCTCTCTCTCTCTTTTTGTTATGTTCTTCAGTCTATCATATAGGTCACATATTTTTCTACCTCAGGACTTTTGGACATGCTTATTCTCCTACTTCTGTTACGTTTTTCATTTCTCTTTAGAGTTGCTTTTCCTCTTCAGAGTTGCTTTTCCTGACCTACTTACCTAAAATCTGTCTACCACTATTATTTCTATCTCACCAAAACCTTGTTTGACATTTACATGGCACTTACTACAAAGGGGGATTATTTTATTTCTGTTTGTTAACATGATGCTAGAAATCTCATTTTTTTCTTTTTACCATTGTTATCCCCAACACAGATTATAACACACTGTAGGCATTCAATAAATATTTGCTAAATGAATGAAATAATAGTAAGAATAACAATAACTTTTCACTGAACTATTTATAGGTTCTAGGCAACTTGTTAAGCACAATATATGTGATGTCAAGCAATTTTGTTAACATCTCCTTAGAGAAAGTTGTTATTTCTACTATATAGATGAGTAGGGAGATTAAGTTATTTATCCAGTGATTTTTGAAGTGACTAAACTGCAATTAAAATTCTGGTAGCTGTGACATAAGTTTGTGCTATCAGCCTTGAAATTTTATTTCTATTGTCATTTTTTAAAGAGTAGTAGATTAGGGGTCCAAACTTAAATTGCCCCAAATTCCTTTTAAACACATGATAATTAGTGAAGTTTTTAAAACCCTGAAATTGGTTCTTCAACTTGCCCAAATCTGTACCTCATTTTGGAATCTGTGAGCTAGTCTTAGTACTGAGTTTAATTATTTGGGAAATTTACTGAAGCATGGTTCCCACTCTGATTCAAATCCCATCACTCTGTGGCCTTCATTAAAGATGTACTGAGACTCAAAAAATCACTGCAAAATATGTATATTTTAATAGATATTTCACTGGTGCAGAAGACATGCAGAATTCTAAGACAGAATCCTAGCCCCTGCAAAAGCTAAGCAAAATGGTATTTCATCATCCTGGATTTTTATTCTTCTCCACGAACTCTAAATCCCTGGAGCTGTTTTAATCTTGGCTCATTAAAAGTTAATACAATTTGGATTGGTGCTATTCATTTTGTGTCTGGACACCTCATTTACCCAGCTCAGACTGGGTTCTGTGCACCCAACCTACACGAAAACTGTGTATCCAACTTACCTTCAATCAAGTTAGAGACCCAGATGGGAGTAATCAATAGCTGATCGTTGATAAATGGTAATCGTTACAAAGAATACAGATTCAAATGTCAGCCACAGAATGAATGTCAGCTATTTGTTGTTGGGTAATTCAGGACTGTCAGGAGGTAACAAAGAGAGATCGCTATGCTGCAGTCATTACCCAGCCCAAAAAGGGGTGTTAAACATCAATACTGGAGCCTTGACAGTATTAGCAACTTGATGGCCAGGACAGCTTTGCAAGGGGATGATTGTGGGGGGTGGGGCGGGGGCATTAATAAGCCCAGATTTTTCTAGCATGTGCTGCAAAGGACTACTAATGTCCAGAATCCTCATCTTAAGAGTTAGATTTATATTCTCTGTCTCCCACAGTACTAAAATTGGATAGAATTATGATCTGGAGAATGTTTACACCTGGTGAGGTTGCATGGTGAGGAAGAAAAAAGGCAAAAAGGCAAAACAGTACCTTATTATTCAAGAGTGATCTAGTCATACTGTAAACAACTTCCCTAGTAGTTACCACCATTTTCTTTGGGATCCATGGTGATTTAATTGATTCATTCATTTTTCTCATTCACTTATTTATTCATTTGTATGAAACAATCCATTGAGCTCCTACTATATGCAGACACCTGCTATAGTAGGAATGCAAAAATATATGAAAGATTGAAATACAAACTTTGCCTCTAGAATGGTTGTACTCTATAAAGGTGAAAGATAGATATCAGAATAATAGTTATTAAAATACAATGTGATAACATCTATGGTATAAGTTTATGGAGTTATGAGAACATAAATCTGAGAGTATATTTGGTGAGTAATAAGAAGGTGAAAGAAAGTGTCATATCTGAGAAGATTTTCAATATTGATCTTGAATGATGAAACCTTTATCACTCACCATGTGGGAAAGGTAAAAATGTCAGTTTAGGTAGAAAGAAACTGCAAAGCCTGTCTAGGCAAGAGAAAGTACATTCATTTGCTTGAAAAATAATGGTGTGTGAGTTGATACAGTGGGAACTGAAAATAGGATAAGCAAGGAAACAGTACCATGCTTAGAAATGCTGTATTTTGATCTTTTGCCCAATTGGTCTTTCAGATTTTTGTGAATGGGAGTCATTTATAGTTTTCCATGTTTTATGTAGAGCTTCTTCTGCAAGTATGTGGTGAATACATGGTGGAGAGGAAATATTTCAGTATCTGAAGCTAGGACTTTGTAATAGTCCAGGTAAGAGATCCTGTGCGATGGACCACTGTTGGTGGTGTTCGCTGAGATGGCAAACACCGAGGAGGAACAGGGCTAAGGATGTGAATTGGGAGCTTGAGAAAAGAACATGTTGAGTTTGAAATACTGCAGGAATTTCTGGTGAGGATGGAAGAAGGAATTGGAGGTATGGGGTTAGAGCTTAGTAGAGATGTCAGGAAGAGATAGGACTGAAATAACTACATAGTGAATATTCTGATAATTGGTAAAATGAGGATGAGGAATCACAGGTAGGGTAAAAGCATGGTGAGTGTTCACATCTAGTAGGAAGAGTAGAGGGGATGCCAAGAGTAGAGCTAGATGGAAATGTTCAAAGCTGTCAGAGGGCAACTTACTAGGAAACCCAAGTGACAGGCTTTGTGTCCAACAACTACGGTGAAAAAAGTCTCAGTGGAGAAGAACTTAAATTGGTCCTTGTATGAGTGTATTTTATAACTGTTTGGTTTTGTCAATTTATATTCATAGTCTCTACTGAATTTTAGTTGGACATCTATTTAATGTAATAGGAGATAATGAAACCTAATTGTGGCTATACTAGTAATATTTCAGAACAACATAGAGGCATGTTTGTAAATCACGATAAACTTACATCATTATTATGTGAGTGGTATTTGTTCCTCACATGAGGAGAAGACCTCATTTTCATACTTATTAAAGTGGTGTATTTTAATAAAAACTTTTTAATTAATGGTTCCTACATTATAATTTATAATTAAGCTTGGACTAAAACCGAAGGAAATCATTGTCTCAGTTTTATAGTTGGCCTATTGGCACTGAGTCAGACATGTTTGTTGAGTTGTGTGTATGTATATTTCATAGTTGAATAGGGATGCTGGTTAGGAGTGTCTCATCTCTTGATACATTAATTCATTCAGCAAATATTTATTGGGTCCAGACTCTGGGAACAAAGTAGTAAAAAAACCCTCAACATCTCTACTCTCACAGGGTTGTTTGGAAGATGGCAGGGGAGAGAAATGCTGTATCACTTGATCAAAGGTCAGCAGATACTGATAACAGCTTTGAGAAAATAAGGTAGAATAAGGGATAGACAGGAAAAAGAGCCCTGCATTGAAGAACAAAGGCCTCTGGGTCACACACCCTGTCTGCTGTGTCAGTGGAGACTCCAGCAAGTGAGAATTCCCTGTGAATACCGCATGGTGTGCTGCTGAGTGCTTGCTCTTAGAAGGCAGACCCTTCTCTCATCTGTGCTGTATGCTTTGTTACTCTTCCCTGTGGACTCCCATGGTCAGCAGCTGGTGGATTCCAGTTACTCTCAACGGTACTGCTGTGTCTCCATAGGGCCTTTTGTCTATGGAGTGACTCTTCTAATACTTTGCTACTAGACAGCTCTTCATCAATAAACACCCCGGAGGGAAGACAGCTGCCTGTGGGCGTACAATGATGCCTTCTAGCTGCATGTCCTTGGCTACCCAGCTTTTTGGTTTCTAGTATCTATTTATGTTTTAATTTAAAATAGTTTAAACAATTGAAATAGTAATATATAATGTGGAAACATTCACACAATAAAGAGCATTTAAAACCTTTTTTTTTTACACACTTTCTTCCAGTTTCTCCAAGTTCAACTCACTCCCTAGAAGAAATAACCTTCGGCAGTTTTCTTTTTTGTATCTTTCCATCTGTGTAAGAGTAAGAGGCAATGGATCAAATCCCCAACCCTGAAATATTGAAGTATCCTATCAATCTTATCATATCAGGATAGAGGCTCTACTACACTCTTGCCTCAACTGCTCATAAAGTTCTTTGGGTGCCTTTGTGTAGGGCATCAGGCTACAACAGAAAACTATGTACTGAGAAGGACCCCACATACCCGCAATGCAGTGAGCAATAACAGACTGGTATGAGACCCAAGCCTTTTAAGAGAAGAAGTGACTGGAATGTAAACTTGTAGTGGCAGTGTTGATTCTGACATGGTCCAATTCCAGAAGGCAGTGTGACATCAGTAGTTAGCTGTGTGCTTGTCACTGCTCCCCAGCCTCACTGATGGTGCATGTGTGTGAAACTGGAATGACGACCCATATTCTGCAATAGAGTAAGCTCTGTCTCCATAGATTTTGTCCTTTTTTACTCTAGGCCACCAAGCCTCCTAATTTGCATTAGATTCTGTAGGTTCATTTTGCATGTTTCAATTAATTGCTTCCTTTTTAATTTTTTATAAAGGGAACTATATAAACATATATGAGGAAACCAAATACATATTTTATAAGTGGAATACCACTATAAAGATAAGTACAATTAAAAACAAGTAACATTATTAAATTTTAGCTTGATTATGTTTCCTGCCAAGTCTCTGAGCCTAATATTCCTCTGTGAAAAAAAAAAGAGAAGTATTTCTCTTTGAGGCATTCAGAAGAATAAAAGAGGAATTAAAACAAACAAAATTAAAAATTACCTTTTTTTCCCTAAGTGACAGACCACCCAGACCACCCAGAACTTTTTTCAAGGATTCAGGGATGGGAATCTGTGGGGAGTGTGGTCAGCAGGCAGCCCCCAGCTATCGGCTCCTTCAGGGTCTGTCTCAGCTGCACAGAGCCACTCTGTCCTAGCTCATATCCTTCCCAGAGCAGAGCCCACACAGTGACTGAGGGAGTCAGGTGTATGAGACCAGACTACTTTGGCCCAAAGAGAGATCATTCTGACAGACAACATTTGCAGTAGAGCCTCCTGTCAGGTTGGCTGGTCCTTTGTTGGGTTTCACCATGGCTTAACTTTTCACTCTGCTTAGTCTTGATTTCTCCCCCTTTCTTTCATAGATGTCAATGTCTAACAAGCATCCTGCATGCCGAATTTCATCTCAGCATCTGCTATGGGAGAATCTGATTAGAGAATAGGATTTAATGTTGTTTAATATTTAGTCAGTTTGGCACCCAAATGCAGTCTGGTACAATGAAAAAACCTGAATTTGGAGTCAGATAAACCCAAATCAATGTTCTTATTACTTTTCATGAGTTATGTTAGCCTCCTGAAATTCCCAATTTCATTAAATCTAAAATAAGAATAATAATTCTTCACTGGACTTCTTCATAACGTGAAAGGATAGATATACAGAATTTAGGACAGGGATTGACTCAGAGAATATTCTAGAGTTAGGTTATGGACTAGGTCGATGCTGTCCAATCCAAATATTAACCAAGCCATAATTTGAGTTACCTATGCAATATAACATTTTCTAGTGGCCACATACAAAAAAGTAAAACACAGTTGAAGTTGAAATTAATTTGAATGATACATTTTATTTCACCCAATATATGCAACATATTATCATTTCAACATGTAATCAATGTAAAATTATTCATGAGATATTATACCTTTTTTTAGCATTTAGTCTTAGAAAATTGGCATGTATCTTGGAGTTCATGTCAATTTGGATGAGCCATACTTTGAGTGGTCAAAACCCCATGAGGCTAGGGGCTACTGTATTAAACAGAATGGTTCTAGAACAAACCTTGAGTTCTCTAATCCATTGTGAACCTTCAGTGAAAGGGAGAATTATAGGGGCTAAAATACTATACAAAATCTAGACGAGGATGGTCTGTGATGAAATCAGTGGGAAGGAGTACCATGACAGTACTCTCCCTCTCTTATTAGTCCTCTTGGTCTGATATCTGAAGAAGCTCCCAGCTAATATACTGGACACACAGTAGAGCATATGCACCATTAATTGAGAGTGATCACTTCTACAATGTTAAATAAAATATGATTTGGGGTTATAAGTTTAAAATTGCATCCTTAATCAAAGATGTCATTATAGCAAAATGTGAAGAAGTCTTACTCTCAAGAGATTGGAAGGAAAATAAATTTGGAAGTTTGGATGTAAGAAGATATACTTAGATTTCAAGATATCTTTTTGACATCATCAGGATTAAGATGACAATTTTTGTACTATTTAGAGAGAAGTGGGAATAAGTCAGTGGTGGGGAGAAATGGAAACAACTGTACTTGGACAACAATAAAAAAGAATATAAAAATATTTTCATGATAAGGAAGGGACATTAGGCTGTTATAGTCACCCACACATTAATTGAATCAACAAATAGTTGTTACAAAGTAACTAATAAGAGTTTAAGAGTTAGCATTTATTGACTGTTGACCATGTGTCATTCACTATTCTAAGTACAGTCCTTGGATTGAACAAACCATATTGTCAGTATGGCTATAATCTCAATACAATGTTTGAGGTATCTGAGGTACAGAGGTTAAGCAAATGCCCAAAGTCACACAGCCAGTAGGGGACAGAATCAATGCTCCATCTCAGGCAGTCAGAATTGCACCCTTAGCCACCATTAGGTAGTATGTGGAAAAAAATTAATCAGAATTAATTCTTGCTTCTTTCAGTACTAGAGGCCTAGAAGAAGGGATAAGATAAGCATATAAATAAACCTGATAAAAGATAATGCAAAAAGTATGATAGAAGGAAAGAGTTCAGTGGGAACTCAGTAGAGTTCGTGAGCTCAGTAGTGAATGTGTGGAAGTATTAAGACATCCCTCCTTATGTTGCAGATGAGGAAATTCAAGTCTAACAATATTTCATTAACATATCCAATTAGTAAGTGGAAGAATCCTTTTACAACCAAGCCTTGAGTTACCCAGAAGTATATGGCCTTAGCCATATACTAATCTTAGCCTTGTGGTGGCTATTGTTTTAATAATACCAGATTTTATTTTGTTTCCCTTTATCAAAGTGCTTCATGCACAAATGTCCTAATTTGTTAAGGTTTCCACTTTTGTGGAATACTTTTTGATTAAGATTTTACTGAACCAAATCATTTGCAAATTATATCACTGCTACCCAAAAGTAATAATTCAGAAAGTAAATATTATAATATGAGAAAAGAAAACTGTCACTCCTACCCATTGTAACTTATTCACTTGAGAATATGTGTGGATAAGAATTGAGGGATATTTCGGCTGAAAAATGGGAGGATTTATTGCTCTCAGCTTGTCATCTTACATTTATGAGTGTAGATTTTATGTTTTTCAAGATATCTTGCTCATGAAGATAACTCATTTACAATCCAAGCATAGTTCTTTTGATTATCTTGGAAAATACATCAGCAGATGCTGTATTGAAACAACTGGAGATCCCAAGGCCATGTTAACACATAAGCATTTTATCATCCCAAATGATGTTATGTCACCCACAACTGCTCTTAGTGATACGTTTCAATACTGAAAAACAGTATTTCCCAAAGTATCCCCAAATTTCCTGTGGGAAAAATGAGTTCCAAACTCAAAGACATTTGGGGAATGTAGTTAACAGGTTGATTTACTCTGAAACTTCTCAGGGATTTTAATATTAAAATAGATGCTTGATCTATAAGGATTTGCTTAAAATATTTGATCAAAAGCTTTACCCCCATGACCTTGGTTATTTTTATTTATTGAGGTACATTTCCTGGATCTAGGGTTGGCCTAAATACATTAGTTTGAACCACATGAAATGCCCAACATTTGATCACTTTTACCCTACAAACCTCGTATAGCTCTACTTAAACACTTCAGAAACACTGCATTAGAGCTTAGTTCTCTGAGCTGTTTGGTGATTTACAGTGTGTTTCCGTTCCTGACTCACAATCCTTCCTAAGGCTCCCCCTTAACTTAATCTAGGCCTGTTTTTGATACAAGTGCTAACTCTGTTTGCCAGAGTCGTTCTGTAGGTATCATCACTCCATGATGGGCCTCTCATAAGCAAGTAGAACTTCATGATTATCAAAATCAGGTTAATTTAATTTTAGCCTTACACTTCTAATGCTTCAGACAGTTACTTGGGTGTAAGTTCAAGACACCATTGATAAGTATGCTTAATTTATAGGAGATCAACAATCTCAGTGCAAAGGCCCATAGTGATAATAATTTACAAAATGTACAAAATAAACAAAAAGTAGTTCACAAAAGTAGTTTAAAGCCTAAACCTAAGTCACATTGTCACACAAAGGACTGTGATTTTACTATTTCATGGTAAGAAATTCTAGATTGGATTTTCCAATGTCGGAATTTAGGAAATATTTCGATGGTCTCTGAATGGCAGCATACAATGTTTGAAATTTGAACCATTTTAGGAAATCCAGCCTGTGTGCCCCTGAGAGCTGCCTCATAGGCCTGGGTGAGCCCTGAAAATGGCACTGGGGGTCTGAGCCAATGTGCAGCAGGACCATATATTCTGGACTCTCTGTCTGTCTCTCTCCCACTGATTGTAGACTGTATCTCCAGAGCCTTGCTCTACCTAACTCTATGTAACTTACCTACATATTACCTAACTCACCTATTGGCCTTTTGGGTCTCAGCTGAAATGCCCAGCATTCTTTATCATATCTCCCTGTCTCTTCAGAGTGCTTATTAATTTCTTACCGCCTTTTAAAAAAATAATCAACACATAACTTTAATAGTCCACATAATTTATCTTGATCACAATGGTGGTAACTTCCTGGCCAATGGGACGTGAATTGAGGAGTTGATTCTCATTCTCATATTTATCAGGCAGACCTGCTCTGCTCAGCTGGTGTGACATAGCTATGGAGCCTCCATTCTTCACAAGGCGAGACAGGAAAGAATGGATAGCTAAATGATCAGCCGTCTCATGTAGGACGTCGGCTTCCAGGCATGTTTTCACGAAGTCCTGGGTGACACCGACTCTCTCCGTTAGCATGGTGCTGTTGCCCTGAAGGGACACCATCCAGGGCACCAGCGAGTCAGATCATAAAGAAGGTAAAAGACGCATCATGCTTCACTCCTGGCCTGGGAGTCAGCTAGAGCCTCCATCACCTTTGCTGAGTTGTTTTAATTGTTCCTATTTGCAGGAGCAAATTAGGCATAGCATTGTTTTCTGGATGCTGTTCATATTGGTGTCAAGAAGGAACAAAATGAACAAAAAATGAAAACCCTTTTCCAAATAAAAGCACAAACTCTGCAAGTGAAATTGATTTGTAAACCTTGTCAGGGTAGTTTCTAAGGCAAATCTATTCAGAGTAGCATGAGGTTTTTAATCAAGTTTGGGAAAACTATTCAATTAATACATGTGTTTGGCAGCAGTGATAGATTCCTTGCATAGAATTCTTGCATAGAGACCAGGACCTCACAGCTGCACTACCTCCATCTAATCCCTCAGGACAAAAGGGAGGAATATTTCCCACAGCCAAGCTATTAGAAGTTTGTTAGATTAGGCCTTCCTTCTCTTAACACGTGCTAAGTGAAGTGGTGATTAGGAAAGGAAGGCAGGCAGCCCACATACCTCTTTCTGTTCATCTGGGTAATGTATTCCTGTTTTCTCCTCACCAATTTAGGTTTTTCTCACTAATTTACTGCTTAACAACATTACCAAAGGAAAGTGAATAGGGAAAGGAAGATCTAGTTCAATTCAATAAGTTTTTAGTGAATACTTATTATATATCCTTGCCCTACACAGAACCAAAAACAAAAAGAGTTGGTGTCACCCAGGACTTAGTGAAAACATGCCTGGAAGCCGACGTCCTACATGAGACGGCTGATCATTTAGCTATCCATTCTTTCCTGTCTCGCCTTGTGAAGAATGGAGGCTCCATAGCTATGTCACACCAGCTGAGCAGAGCAGGTCTGCCTGATAAATATGAGACTGAGAATCAACTCCTCAATTCACGTCCCATTGGCCAGGAAGTTACCACCATTGTGATCAAGATAAATTATGTGGACTATTAAAGTTATGTGTTGATTATTTTTTTAAAAGGCGGTAAGAAATTAATAAGCACTCTGAAGAGACAGGGAGATATGATAAAGAATGCTGGGCATTTCAGCTGAGACCCAAAAGGCCAATAGGTGAGTTAGGTAATATGTAGGTAAGTTACATAGAGTTAGGTAGAGCAAGGCTCTGGAGATACAGTCTACAATCAGTGGGAGAGAGACAGACAGAGAGTCCAGAATATATGGTCCTGCTGCACATTGGCTCAGACCCCCAGTGCCATTTTCAGGGCTCACCCAGGCCTATGAGGCAGCTCTCAGGGGCACACAGGCTGGATTTCCTAAAATGGTTCAAATTTCAAACATTGTATGCTGCCATTCAGAGACCATCGAAATATTTCCTAAATTCTGACATTGGAAAATCCAATCTAGAATTTCTTACCATGAAATAGTAAAATCACAGTCCTTTGTGTGACAATGTGACTTAGGTTTAGGCTTTAAACTACTTTTGTGAACTACTTTTTGTTTACTTTGTACATTTTGTAAATTAGTATCACTATGGGCCTTTGCACTGAGATTGTTGATCTCCTATAAATTAAGCACACTTATCAATGGTGTCTTGAACTTACACCCAAGTAACTGTCTGAAGCATTAGAAGTGTAAGGCTAAAATTAAATTAACCTGATTTTGATAATCATGAAGTTCTACTTGCTTATGAGAGGCCCATCATGGAGTGATGATACCTACAGAACAACTCTGGCAAACAGTTAGCACTTGTATCAAAAACAGGCCTAGATTAAGTTAAGGGGGAGCCTTAGGAAGGATTGTGAGTCAGGAACGGAAACACACTGTAAATCACCAAACAGCTCAGAGAACTAAGCTCTAATGCAGTGTTTCTGAAGTGTTTAAGTAGAGCTATACGAGGTTTGTAGGGTAAAAGTGATCAAATGTTGGGCATTTCATGTGGTTCAAACTAATGTATTTAGGCCAACCCTAGATCCAGGAAATGTACCTCAATAAATAAAAATAACCAAGGTCATGGGGGTAAAGCTTTTGATCAAATATTTTAAGCAAATCCTTATAGATCAAGCATCTATTTTAATATTAAAATCCCTGAGAAGTTTCAGAGTAAATCAACCTGTTAACTACATTCCCCAAATGTCTTTGAGTTTGGAACTCATTTTTCCCACAGGAAATTTGGGGATACTTTGGGAAATACTGTTTTTCAGTATTGAAACGTATCACTAAGAGCAGTTGTGGGTGACATAACATCATTTGGGATGATAAAATGCTTATGTGTTAACATGGCCTTGGGATCTCCAGTTGTTTCAATACAGCATCTGCTGATGTATTTTCCAAGATAATCAAAAGAACTATGCTTGGATTGTAAATGAGTTATCTTCATGAGCAAGATATCTTGAAAAACATAAAATCTACACTCATAAATGTAAGATGACAAGCTGAGAGCAATAAATCCTCCCATTTTTCAGCCGAAATATCCCTCAATTCTTATCCACACATATTCTCAAGTGAATAAGTTACAATGGGTAGGAGTGACAGTTTTCTTTTCTCATATTATAATATTTACTTTCTGAATTATTACTTTTGGGTAGCAGTGATATAATTTGCAAATGATTTGGTTCAGTAAAATCTTAATCAAAAAGTATTCCACAAAAGTGGAAACCTTAACAAATTAGGACATTTGTGCATGAAGCACTTTGATAAAGGGAAACAAAATAAAATCTGGTATTATTAAAACAATAGCCACCACAAGGCTAAGATTAGTATATGGCTAAGGCCATATACTTCTGGGTAACTCAAGGCTTGGTTGTAAAAGGATTCTTCCACTTACTAATTGGATATGTTAATGAAATATTGTTAGACTTGAATTTCCTCATCTGCAACATAAGGAGGGATGTCTTAATACTTCCACACATTCACTACTGAGCTCACGAACTCTACTGAGTTCCCACTGAACTCTTTCCTTCTATCATACTTTTTGCATTATCTTTTATCAGGTTTATTTATATGCTTATCTTATCCCTTCTTCTAGGCCTCTAGTACTGAAAGAAGCAAGAATTAATTCTGATTAATTTTTTTCCACATACTACCTAATGGTGGCTAAGGGTGCAATTCTGACTGCCTGAGATGGAGCATTGATTCTGTCCCCTACTGGCTGTGTGACTTTGGGCATTTGCTTAACCTCTGTACCTCAGATACCTCAAACATTGTATTGAGATTATAGCCATACTGACAATATGGTTTGTTCAATCCAAGGACTGTACTTAGAATAGTGAATGACACATGGTCAACAGTCAATAAATGCTAACTCTTAAACTCTTATTAGTTACTTTGTAACAACTATTTGTTGATTCAATTAATGTGTGGGTGACTATAACAGCCTAATGTCCCTTCCTTATCATGAAAATATTTTTATATTCTTTTTTATTGTTGTCCAAGTACAGTTGTTTCCATTTCTCCCCACCACTGACTTATTCCCACTTCTCTCTAAATAGTACAAAAATTGTCATCTTAATCCTGATGATGTCAAAAAGATATCTTGAAATCTAAGTATATCTTCTTACATCCAAACTTCCAAATTTATTTTCCTTCCAATCTCTTGAGAGTAAGACTTCTTCACATTTTGCTATAATGACATCTTTGATTAAGGATGCAATTTTAAACTTATAACCCCAAATCATATTTTATTTAACATTGTAGAAGTGATCACTCTCAATTAATGGTGCATATGCTCTACTGTGTGTCCAGTATATTAGCTGGGAGCTTCTTCAGATATCAGACCAAGAGGACTAATAAGAGAGGGAGAGTACTGTCATGGTACTCCTTCCCACTGATTTCATCACAGACCATCCTCGTCTAGATTTTGTATAGTATTTTAGCCCCTATAATTCTCCCTTTCACTGAAGGTTCACAATGGATTAGAGAACTCAAGGTTTGTTCTAGAACCATTCTGTTTAATACAGTAGCCCCTAGCCTCATGGGGTTTTGACCACTCAAAGTATGGCTCATCCAAATTGACATGAACTCCAAGATACATGCCAATTTTCTAAGACTAAATGCTAAAAAAAGGTATAATATCTCATGAATAATTTTACATTGATTACATGTTGAAATGATAATATGTTGCATATATTGGGTGAAATAAAATGTATCATTCAAATTAATTTCAACTTCAACTGTGTTTTACTTTTTTGTATGTGGCCACTAGAAAATGTTATATTGCATAGGTAACTCAAATTATGGCTTGGTTAATATTTGGATTGGACAGCATCGACCTAGTCCATAACCTAACTCTAGAATATTCTCTGAGTCAATCCCTGTCCTAAATTCTGTATATCTATCCTTTCACGTTATGAAGAAGTCCAGTGAAGAATTATTATTCTTATTTTAGATTTAATGAAATTGGGAATTTCAGGAGGCTAACATAACTCATGAAAAGTAATAAGAACATTGATTTGGGTTTATCTGACTCCAAATTCAGGTTTTTTCATTGTACCAGACTGCATTTGGGTGCCAAACTGACTAAATATTAAACAACATTAAATCCTATTCTCTAATCAGATTCTCCCATAGCAGATGCTGAGATGAAATTCGGCATGCAGGATGCTTGTTAGACATTGACATCTATGAAAGAAAGGGGGAGAAATCAAGACTAAGCAGAGTGAAAAGTTAAGCCATGGTGAAACCCAACAAAGGACCAGCCAACCTGACAGGAGGCTCTACTGCAAATGTTGTCTGTCAGAATGATCTCTCTTTGGGCCAAAGTAGTCTGGTCTCATACACCTGACTCCCTCAGTCACTGTGTGGGCTCTGCTCTGGGAAGGATATGAGCTAGGACAGAGTGGCTCTGTGCAGCTGAGACAGACCCTGAAGGAGCCGATAGCTGGGGGCTGCCTGCTGACCACACTCCCCACAGATTCCCATCCCTGAATCCTTGAAAAAAGTTCTGGGTGGTCTGGGTGGTCTGTCACTTAGGGAAAAAAAGGTAATTTTTAATTTTGTTTGTTTTAATTCCTCTTTTATTCTTCTGAATGCCTCAAAGAGAAATACTTCTCTTTTTTTTTTCACAGAGGAATATTAGGCTCAGAGACTTGGCAGGAAACATAATCAAGCTAAAATTTAATAATGTTACTTGTTTTTAATTGTACTTATCTTTATAGTGGTATTCCACTTATAAAATATGTATTTGGTTTCCTCATATATGTTTATATAGTTCCCTTTATAAAAAATTAAAAAGGAAGCAATTAATTGAAACATGCAAAATGAACCTACAGAATCTAATGCAAATTAGGAGGCTTGGTGGCCTAGAGTAAAAAAGGACAAAATCTATGGAGACAGAGCTTACTCTATTGCAGAATATGGGTCGTCATTCCAGTTTCACACACATGCACCATCAGTGAGGCTGGGGAGCAGTGACAAGCACACAGCTAACTACTGATGTCACACTGCCTTCTGGAATTGGACCATGTCAGAATCAACACTGCCACTACAAGTTTACATTCCAGTCACTTCTTCTCTTAAAAGGCTTGGGTCTCATACCAGTCTGTTATTGCTCACTGCATTGCGGGTATGTGGGGTCCTTCTCAGTACATAGTTTTCTGTTGTAGCCTGATGCCCTACACAAAGGCACCCAAAGAACTTTATGAGCAGTTGAGGCAAGAGTGTAGTAGAGCCTCTATCCTGATATGATAAGATTGATAGGATACTTCAATATTTCAGGGTTGGGGATTTGATCCATTGCCTCTTACTCTTACACAGATGGAAAGATACAAAAAAGAAAACTGCCGAAGGTTATTTCTTCTAGGGAGTGAGTTGAACTTGGAGAAACTGGAAGAAAGTGTGTAAAAAAAAAAGGTTTTAAATGCTCTTTATTGTGTGAATGTTTCCACATTATATATTACTATTTCAATTGTTTAAACTATTTTAAATTAAAACATAAATAGATACTAGAAACCAAAAAGCTGGGTAGCCAAGGACATGCAGCTAGAAGGCATCATTGTACGCCCACAGGCAGCTGTCTTCCCTCCGGGGTGTTTATTGATGAAGAGCTGTCTAGTAGCAAAGTATTAGAAGAGTCACTCCATAGACAAAAGGCCCTATGGAGACACAGCAGTACCGTTGAGAGTAACTGGAATCCACCAGCTGCTGACCATGGGAGTCCACAGGGAAGAGTAACAAAGCATACAGCACAGATGAGAGAAGGGTCTGCCTTCTAAGAGCAAGCACTCAGCAGCACACCATGCGGTATTCACAGGGAATTCTCACTTGCTGGAGTCTCCACTGACACAGCAGACAGGGTGTGTGACCCAGAGGCCTTTGTTCTTCAATGCAGGGCTCTTTTTCCTGTCTATCCCTTATTCTACCTTATTTTCTCAAAGCTGTTATCAGTATCTGCTGACCTTTGATCAAGTGATACAGCATTTCTCTCCCCTGCCATCTTCCAAACAACCCTGTGAGAGTAGAGATGTTGAGGGTTTTTTTACTACTTTGTTCCCAGAGTCTGGACCCAATAAATATTTGCTGAATGAATTAATGTATCAAGAGATGAGACACTCCTAACCAGCATCCCTATTCAACTATGAAATATACATACACACAACTCAACAAACATGTCTGACTCAGTGCCAATAGGCCAACTATAAAACTGAGACAATGATTTCCTTCGGTTTTAGTCCAAGCTTAATTATAAATTATAATGTAGGAACCATTAATTAAAAAGTTTTTATTAAAATACACCACTTTAATAAGTATGAAAATGAGGTCTTCTCCTCATGTGAGGAACAAATACCACTCACATAATAATGATGTAAGTTTATCGTGATTTACAAACATGCCTCTATGTTGTTCTGAAATATTACTAGTATAGCCACAATTAGGTTTCATTATCTCCTATTACATTAAATAGATGTCCAACTAAAATTCAGTAGAGACTATGAATATAAATTGACAAAACCAAACAGTTATAAAATACACTCATACAAGGACCAATTTAAGTTCTTCTCCACTGAGACTTTTTTCACCGTAGTTGTTGGACACAAAGCCTGTCACTTGGGTTTCCTAGTAAGTTGCCCTCTGACAGCTTTGAACATTTCCATCTAGCTCTACTCTTGGCATCCCCTCTACTCTTCCTACTAGATGTGAACACTCACCATGCTTTTACCCTACCTGTGATTCCTCATCCTCATTTTACCAATTATCAGAATATTCACTATGTAGTTATTTCAGTCCTATCTCTTCCTGACATCTCTACTAAGCTCTAACCCCATACCTCCAATTCCTTCTTCCATCCTCACCAGAAATTCCTGCAGTATTTCAAACTCAACATGTTCTTTTCTCAAGCTCCCAATTCACATCCTTAGCCCTGTTCCTCCTCGGTGTTTGCCATCTCAGCGAACACCACCAACAGTGGTCCATCGCACAGGATCTCTTACCTGGACTATTACAAAGTCCTAGCTTCAGATACTGAAATATTTCCTCTCCACCATGTATTCACCACATACTTGCAGAAGAAGCTCTACATAAAACATGGAAAACTATAAATGACTCCCATTCACAAAAATCTGAAAGACCAATTGGGCAAAAGATCAAAATACAGCATTTCTAAGCATGGTACTGTTTCCTTGCTTATCCTATTTTCAGTTCCCACTGTATCAACTCACACACCATTATTTTTCAAGCAAATGAATGTACTTTCTCTTGCCTAGACAGGCTTTGCAGTTTCTTTCTACCTAAACTGACATTTTTACCTTTCCCACATGGTGAGTGATAAAGGTTTCATCATTCAAGATCAATATTGAAAATCTTCTCAGATATGACACTTTCTTTCACCTTCTTATTACTCACCAAATATACTCTCAGATTTATGTTCTCATAACTCCATAAACTTATACCATAGATGTTATCACATTGTATTTTAATAACTATTATTCTGATATCTATCTTTCACCTTTATAGAGTACAACCATTCTAGAGGCAAAGTTTGTATTTCAATCTTTCATATATTTTTGCATTCCTACTATAGCAGGTGTCTGCATATAGTAGGAGCTCAATGGATTGTTTCATACAAATGAATAAATAAGTGAATGAGAAAAATGAATGAATCAATTAAATCACCATGGATCCCAAAGAAAATGGTGGTAACTACTAGGGAAGTTGTTTACAGTATGACTAGATCACTCTTGAATAATAAGGTACTGTTTTGCCTTTTTGCCTTTTTTCTTCCTCACCATGCAACCTCACCAGGTGTAAACATTCTCCAGATCATAATTCTATCCAATTTTAGTACTGTGGGAGACAGAGAATATAAATCTAACTCTTAAGATGAGGATTCTGGACATTAGTAGTCCTTTGCAGCACATGCTAGAAAAATCTGGGCTTATTAATGCCCCCGCCCCACCCCCCACAATCATCCCCTTGCAAAGCTGTCCTGGCCATCAAGTTGCTAATACTGTCAAGGCTCCAGTATTGATGTTTAACACCCCTTTTTGGGCTGGGTAATGACTGCAGCATAGCGATCTCTCTTTGTTACCTCCTGACAGTCCTGAATTACCCAACAACAAATAGCTGACATTCATTCTGTGGCTGACATTTGAATCTGTATTCTTTGTAACGATTACCATTTATCAACGATCAGCTATTGATTACTCCCATCTGGGTCTCTAACTTGATTGAAGGTAAGTTGGATACACAGTTTTCGTGTAGGTTGGGTGCACAGAACCCAGTCTGAGCTGGGTAAATGAGGTGTCCAGACACAAAATGAATAGCACCAATCCAAATTGTATTAACTTTTAATGAGCCAAGATTAAAACAGCTCCAGGGATTTAGAGTTCGTGGAGAAGAATAAAAATCCAGGATGATGAAATACCATTTTGCTTAGCTTTTGCAGGGGCTAGGATTCTGTCTTAGAATTCTGCATGTCTTCTGCACCAGTGAAATATCTATTAAAATATACATATTTTGCAGTGATTTTTTGAGTCTCAGTACATCTTTAATGAAGGCCACAGAGTGATGGGATTTGAATCAGAGTGGGAACCATGCTTCAGTAAATTTCCCAAATAATTAAACTCAGTACTAAGACTAGCTCACAGATTCCAAAATGAGGTACAGATTTGGGCAAGTTGAAGAACCAATTTCAGGGTTTTAAAAACTTCACTAATTATCATGTGTTTAAAAGGAATTTGGGGCAATTTAAGTTTGGACCCCTAATCTACTACTCTTTAAAAAATGACAATAGAAATAAAATTTCAAGGCTGATAGCACAAACTTATGTCACAGCTACCAGAATTTTAATTGCAGTTTAGTCACTTCAAAAATCACTGGATAAATAACTTAATCTCCCTACTCATCTATATAGTAGAAATAACAACTTTCTCTAAGGAGATGTTAACAAAATTGCTTGACATCACATATATTGTGCTTAACAAGTTGCCTAGAACCTATAAATAGTTCAGTGAAAAGTTATTGTTATTCTTACTATTATTTCATTCATTTAGCAAATATTTATTGAATGCCTACAGTGTGTTATAATCTGTGTTGGGGATAACAATGGTAAAAAGAAAAAAATGAGATTTCTAGCATCATGTTAACAAACAGAAATAAAATAATCCCCCTTTGTAGTAAGTGCCATGTAAATGTCAAACAAGGTTTTGGTGAGATAGAAATAATAGTGGTAGACAGATTTTAGGTAAGTAGGTCAGGAAAAGCAACTCTGAAGAGGAAAAGCAACTCTAAAGAGAAATGAAAAACGTAACAGAAGTAGGAGAATAAGCATGTCCAAAAGTCCTGAGGTAGAAAAATATGTGACCTATATGATAGACTGAAGAACATAACAAAAAGAGAGAGAGAGAGATTGAAAAGTTGTTCAGCAGCCATATGTGAATAGTCTTTTTGACCACGGTGAAGAGTTTAGACTTTGTACTAACCAACACTATCTTCTCATTGATGAATTTTGAGGAAAGAAGAGTATGTTCAAAGTGCATGGTAATTCACTATTCTCTGACAAACACTTGCTTTTCTTATCAGACCTAAGGCAGCACAAAGAGGGAGATTTGTTCAACCCTTAAGACCTCTGTGAGCAACACTGAATTCTTGTTCCCCAGATCTTTCCACTTCCCAAAGAAGTGGGAAAAACAAATTGCTGCCACAGAGCAAAGCATAACCAATATATATAGTGATGGATCAATCAATAAAGGTTGTTGAGTTTATTCTCAGAGTGGTGGGTTAATCACTACAAGGCTTTGAGTTCATTTATAACCTCAAACAACAAAGTTAACTTTCCAAAACAATCATATTTCATAGTTTATATGATTAAATGCATCTTCCTATAAATATTCTTTTTTGAAAGTTTTATGATTAGCAGCCTTGTAGTAAAGGGCTATACTCCTTGAAGATTGCACAAAAACATTTAAATTAAATATTAAAGATAAAAGTAAAGTACGTATAGTTTTAAATTCAGGAAGACTAAACACCTCCTGGACAGTCTTTTTATAGAACTCCTCCTTCCTCTCTTGCCAAAAAGGGCAAGTTCAACAGCACTTGAGCATTTTGTTAGTGAGATTATTCTCAAGTCTTTCTCTCAAATACAATTATGTTTCTTTAATAGCATCAGTCAAATAAGTTAATGTCTATAATCCTCAGCCCCCACAAGTTATCTGATAAACGCATTCACTCTAAGGCATGATGATATAACTTCACCCAGGCACGTCTAGTTTTAAACAGTGAGGGGCTTTTACCTAACCTCATGTTGGAACTTAACTCCTGGAGGAATTTCTGAGATTAGTTGTAAGATATGCATGAGTCAATTAGCATCCCTGGCACCTTCCAAATTAGATAAATTCCTCCTCTGACCATGATTAAGACAACTAACTGGGATATTTTGCTTGCAAAGATTCATGGATATTCTTCTAATTTGGAAAAAAAAGTGAAGAGGAAAATAAAAAGATATGATCCCTCCAGAGCTACTGTCAATGGAAATCAGATTATAAAATGATTAGACACAGGGATTGTTTCATTGTCACAGAAAATCTGTGTCACCCTAAAAGGCACCAGTCATTCCAATGGCCACCATAAAAGCTATCCAATGAATAAACATGTCCACCTCCACTCACATGGAATGCTCTATAGTACTATTTTTCAGCATTGGTCATTTTGCTCACTTATTCATACCCACTGCCAATGGAAAGATAGATGCAGATGGTATGCTGGTGTCCTGAGGGAACAATGGCAAGAGACACATTCGCAAATCTCTTAGCTATTTTCCACTTGCCCTGATATAACCAGCCTCTCAAGCCCTCCTACCCTTTCTTGCCCCACTGCCAGCCTGGTCCCCACTAGCCATATCAATAAGAATCCTTTGGAGATCCCCGCTCCTTTACCCTATGACCCTTCTGCTGTATGCTTCCTGCCAATCCCAACCTTAAATCCATCATACATACATGTTTTCTCTGCAATTGTTCTCAGGATTCCCAGAAGTAATGGAGAAAATCATAACCATGCCTTCTTTTTTTTTTTTTTTTGCCACATAATATTTCCTGCACAAGTGATGCTTTCCAGTCTTCTCAACTTTTCTTCACATTCTTCCTCATTGTCCATGGGCTACTCCAAGTTTAGTAATTCAGTCAAGTACCCAGGCTCCACCTCTAACTCCTTCGGAAGACAAACCTCCAATGTGAGCTATCCCCCTATGTATTCTTATTTTCCTTCCTCCTGTCTCTGGGTGGGAGGGCAAGGGGACCTCGTCTTCCATCAGGGGCCAACTTCTTCACTTGAAGTTTTCAATCTCCTCCTCTCTGGGCTCTGTGGACATCTCATCTCTGCCTTTTCAGTTCCTCTTTCTTTACCAAGCCTTCCCCTTCAAAATAATTGGATTAGTCAGTCTTTTTAAATTACTTAACTTCTGATTTCCCCTCCCTTTGTGTCTTCATTCCTTACCTCCCAATTCATTGCCTTTGTCTCTTCGTCCATTACCTGCCAATTCCTTGAAGAGTTGTATACAATCACTATTTCATTTTCTAAACTCTTTTTCAGCTGCAGTCTAAGATTTCACTCAAACTGCTCTAATTAGGCCATCAATGAAGCACTAATTGCTCCAACTATTGGCTTCCTTTCAAGTCTCAATTCTTGGCATCTCAGTGGTATTTGATGATGCCATGCTAAACCCCCCATCCTCCCAAAGATGTCATTTTCCTTGTCTGAGTGAAGCCAACCTCTCTTTCTGCTCCTAGCTCTGGTTGGCTCCACTACCTCTCTTTCATCTCTCTCAGTAGTGTTTTTCCTGCCATCCCTGAAGTGTAGGATTCCCTAAGTCTTCACCACTGATTCTCCTCATTCTACATTTATTTCTGGGAGTCCTTTCCCATCCCCATGGTGTCAACTACTACTCAACACCAGTGGTTTTCTAATACACATCTGTACACAAAAACTCCCTAATAGGTCCTCCTGCCTCAAAACTTTTACTCTCCCCAACACATTGCATTTCCTGGGAAAACTCTAACCCACAGACTTGACTGCTGCTTTAAACATGCCACTGGGTCTCCTTTGCCTTCACGTTGAGGTCACTTTCATTACCGGGTCTATCGGTCCTTTCCAAGCTTGCTCCAGTCTTCTTCAGATCCAGTGGTGATGGATGCATCACCACTTCTTCAGTGGTGATGGATGCATCACCACTCCTCAGTATTTCTGTGGATTACTTTGGTCTACTACACATATAGTAGACATCTGAAATACTCAAAACTCTGTGGTCTTTTATGCCTTCATGTCTCTCACGCTGCCTACAATGCCCTGCTCTGTTTTCACCCCTGTCCCTGACCACTCACATTTATCTCACCCAAGTGTTGTTCCAAAGGAAAATTACTAATAATAGCTGATATTTATTGAGTGTTTACTGTGTGTCAGAGAGTATGCTGAGAGTTTCACATGCATTATCTTATTTAATCCTCAAAATAACTTAATAGATAAGTATGATTATTATTATCCCTTTTTTATATATATGGGAAAACAATCTTACAGAGTTAACTAACTTCTTTAAGGTCACATGGATAATAAATAAATTTAATCTGATTCCAGAGCTTTCTCTCCCCATCATATGTCCTAAGCTCCTGTGTTTCTCCTGCATATATCTGTTTCCATTTATATTACACTCCTCCTTGGCTACTACTACTTGACTTCTCTGTCCTCTGATATTTTGTTGAAAGCTCCTGGAGGAAAGGAGCTATGTTTTCATAATTTGTTATCTCCTCACCCTTCTAACATTCCTCGCAAATGCTGGTGGTTCAACAAATGCTCTCTGTATCTGAATTAGAAATAAATGCATTATACATATTGACTAAGGGGTGGAGAGAAACTTCCAGGCCAAAGATCTAATTAGCCTGACTGTGTGGGTGACTGCCAGCATTCTGTAATGATCTATGAGCCCTAGAAGAAGGCAAACACTTACAGCCTATTCTTTGTGTCTGAATCACTAATCCTCTTGAAATAGGCTGTGTGAACTATCCAAATTATAGTAAATTTACTTGGAAGAATTTCTGTTTATAGAAACCTATGTTTTTCAATTTTCTATAGCATGAACACTCAAACTAGGGACTTAGCAACCTTGTGATACTGAGATATTAAGTCCAAATGACACTCACTGAAAGTGCTGCAGAGGCAGAAATATAGCTCTCATAGATCCCAGTTCCAATAACAGCTTCCTATGCTCTCTAGAACATTCTGTGACATCTTAAGTTTATTTGGAAGGGAGAGCTGTGTACTTTAAAGTAAATGTTAAAAGAAAGGAGGAGATGGTCAAGTAAACAATAGAGCATAAAACAGGGTACCTCATGCTATCATTCTTTCCATTTGTCTTTCTCAAATATAGAAACTGTGGGTCCCTCTACACCTCTCTAACACATGTAATAGGGTGCTTTAACTTTAGCTGTTTTCTAATGCTAAGTATTAGCTTTCCAAAAATCCACTGGTGCTTGAAATTGGTGAGATACAGGTTTCCCCTTCTATCCAAAACTAGAGCATTCCTATGAAACCTGTTGTAAACCGAAATGGCATAAAGTGAAGAAGCAATTACCTTAGGACAACATCTTGCTAACAGATGCACAAAATAAATGGAAATAAAGCACAGATGCTCATGGGCACAGTTCAAAGCCATGGTACTCAATGCTGAGATGCTGAGTACACTTCCTAGTAAAGGAGCTTGGTGGGACCACCCTCCCTGCTCCAGGTCTGCACTGCTTCTTTAAGGGTTGCCACAAAACAAACACTGAATGCTATTTTAGCTTTTTGACTTTTTTTGGTAAAATAAAAAATTCTCTTTGGATTTCTTTGTTAACACAAAGGTACTAATGCAGGTCTTTCATAAAAGCAAGGTGGTAGGCCCTGGCCAGTTTGGACTGGTTGTTGCCCCATACACCAAAAGGTCACGGGTCTGATCCTTGGTCAGGGCACGTCTGGGAGATACCTGATCAATGTTTCTCTTTTACATCAATGTTTCTCTCTCTTTCTCTCTATCCCTTCCTTTCTCTCTAAAATCAATAAAAACATATGCTCAGGTGAGTATTTTTTTAAAAAAGCCAAGTGGCAGAAAGCAAACTTTTGAGAAGCAAGAAGCAAATGGATTGATTCCTTGAATTGGATGTAAAAAGTGACCTATTTTAAAAGCACTAGGAAATACTTCTGAGAAAGGCAAGAAAGGTATGAATGTGCTATAATTGCCCATTGGTCTGAACTCTTTACTCTATATTCTTGAGATTTAGTTCTTTATTTTGTGCCCTTCTCCACACTCTCACCACCTCCACCAAAGTGGGAGGAGAAAATCATGAAAGACATCACACGTAGGTTCACAGAGAATGAGAGCTGATAGAAACTGTGGAAACCATTAGTCCAGACTCTTCATCCTACCAATGGGGATAATAAAAGTTAGATAGGAGATTGACTTTCCCTAGACTCTAAAAAAATTGAGAAAGTCCCACTGTTTTTGACAAGAGCCACCACTATGCCTCTCTTCTCAACTCTGCATTTAATGCACACAATAGTAGCTTGAAATTGTCTATGGTTACACCAGAGAAACTGGCAAACATTACAAATCAAGGTGCTTTTGCCACCCACTACCCCCCACCAAGGAACCAGTTTACCAACACACCACTGTTATGTAGGATTTATAAATATAAAACCCAATGATTTTTCCTTATTCTGAGCTCTGTCTTCTTTCTTTCATTGTTTCTCTTGCCTGAGTGTGTCCTTTCATTAACTCACTAACAAGCAGTAGGTAATCACTTTCATACACTAAACACAGTGCAAAGAGTTGTTGATAATGTGGAGAAAAAAACAATAAAGTCCTGCCTTCATTGAACTGGCCCATAGGGGACATAGGCATTAAGCATATGAGAGGTATGGTTATAAATAACAGCCTTAATGTGTGTTACAAGAGCATATACAAGAGGGACATAATCTAGGCTGGGGAAGTGATATGTTTAAGGAAGCTCTTCCTACCATGTTATCACAAAATGGTGTATGTGACTCCAGGATGTGCTCTGTAGCCAGACAGAGCTGAATCTGAGTTTGGGTTTATCTCAAGTAAAATGAGTATAATCTTAGCACCTACTGCATAGGGATGGTGTGAGAATTAAAATAATAACATGTGGAATGTCTAGCCCCAAGCCCGGTACCTAGTTTATGTTCAATGAATAGAGCCAATATTTATGATTAGGGCCATTTGTATTATGTTATCTTCCCTCTGCATGTGTAGAATGCTCACTCAGTCCATTCCTTTACGGGACATCAGCATTACTTCCATGTATAATTTCTCTGAGAATGGGGAGAATTGCAGAGGCCATCTGGCAATGGTGGTCCCTAGCCAAATCATCACTAATTGCCTAAGTGCTCTAGCTCTCCTTGGTAATGGGTTTGGCAGGTCTGATTACTGCAGACCACATGACATCTTTGAGTCACTGCTGTTGTGAGCTTGAGCCCTAGGCAGCAGCTTCAGGTTCCTTCTGAGTTTGGAGAAGAGCCTTTGGAGAATGGAATTTAAAAAAGAACTGGCAAAGGTGGGTCTTGTCTGCTCCCATGAACTCCACGTGTGAGCTGGCTGTGACTAAACAAAAGACAGGGGTTGTTAGAGGACAGATGGAGCAGCTTTCAGTGACTTCTGAGAATCAATTTTGGGGCAGCTCCAAGCCCTTTGCCTGGGTTTTGATATGCAAAGCTAAGGCTAACGCCCCATGGTTTAGGGTAGGGATTATGTTAGCTCCAGGATTTACCTACCATTTAGCCTTCCTGCCGCCTCTCTTTGCACTGCCATATATGATCATGCCACGGACTCAATATCAAACACCAAGATATATATTTACCCAGCATAGTGCCTGGCACAGAGTAGGGACTCCACAAATGTTAGCTGATGAATGCAGAGTTCTACGTTGTTTGCCGTCACAGTGATTTGTTTCCTGATTGTTCCTCATTCCATCTACCTCCCTTTTGGCTCATATGGATAGACCAAATACATGAGAAATACACGGAAAATACTTAGCATAGAACCTGGCCCATGGCACATAACCAAATAACTTTATTAGTATGAGCTATTTCCCAAAGACAAGCAATGGGACATAGTTTTTCTTCCTTCCCCTAGATTTAGTTATGCATAATGTCAGCTCACACCTGGATGACATCAACCTATCTCCTGTACCTTGGCTAAGTTAGAGTGGAAATTCACAGCCTCAGCTTTTCTTTTACTGAAGGTCAGAAAGACAAATGTTAGCATTTGCTGACTCTTGGCTAGCATGGCACTTAATAGTTTACAATGTACCTTCCAATGCATTTGCTTCACTCCACCCACCCTGAGCCCCTTTGAGTAAGGTGAGAATCATCAACTCTGCTTAACATTTGTAATCAGTGGAGACTCCAGTCTCAGCAACCTGTCCAAGGTCATAGAGTCCTTATAAGATATGTGAAAAATGTAGAGAACATCACTAAACTCTGAAAACTCTTCTTGACACAAGACACCAGGGTGGCACTTTTCTTCTTCCAGATAAATTCAGAAGTCATTAGTATTTATATTTAAAGCAAAGTAGGAGTGAGAGGCACTCACAAATGTTGCTGGATTTTTTTATTGTCAAAGTAGCCTGGCTGAGGGCTCCCACATGAGGCTTTTCCACTGGGACATGAAAAAGATTTTTAGACACAGAAATGTAACCAGAGAAGAGAAGTTACTAGCAAAGGAATGTATGCATATGAAATCTGTCTCACGGGTACACCACAGGAATAAATAATCAAGCTTAAATGTGTCCCCTGGCATAGACCATCCATCCCCAGAGAGCTGTGATTAAGTGGCCAGTGGTCCTCTGAGCACTCATGCCTCGTCCCAGCTCAACTGCACACAAACCAGGGACAATAATTTGTGCAGCTGGTGACAATGGGGGCCAAGTTGCTTTCACATTTTTCTTTCATCAAATCTTACTGAATTTCCAGAGTGATTTTGTGTAAGGCAATTTTCTCCCTTTTCCAAAGGACTCCATACTTGCTTATACAATACATTTTGGCTTTGATGAATAGAGAAGAAAACATTACAGCTGTTTCAGTAAAGGCCACATGTGTGTAGAGTGGGCATGGGAAGGGGGTGGCAGAAACTTCTGCAGGGTTCCACAATCAGGCTGATACCAATGACATCAAACAAACAATTGATCATTTCTTGCCCCAGCTGAGCCATTGATATTATTACAATTTTGCCATGGGGGACTTTTATTCTCTGTTTCAGAAAAATCCAGCTATTCTCCTCTAGCAATCATCAGCATTTGGCACCAGAATTCTACCCTAAGCAATGCTCAAGTTTAGATCTGGTCTCAAATAAAATACAACTAGCAAGTAGGATGTAAGAATGAGGAACGGAAGCTGGGGGAACAGACTGTTTATTTTTGAAATCTGAATCTCCTGCTGAATAAGCTGTGTGACCTTGGCTGAGTTCAATTCCTCTGAGTCTCTTTTCCCATCTCTGAAACAGGGTTATTTGGACGATTGCTATAGCACATGGAAAGTGCACCAACACAAATCCTGTCAGCCCTACCTTTTATTTTAGCCACTGCTGAGGCAAACAGCAACCTGAAACTCACACCATGTTCCTTAGCTTCCCATTTCTCCCTGCCTCAGTGATGCAGACACGTGCTGGAAAGTGACTGGCACTCACATGTAAACAAAACAAATTTTAGGCTATAAAAAAGAATAGTAAGCATCTATTTGGGCGAAAGGAGCTGCAGCCTTGAAGACACAGATCAGAATCAGGTAGCAACCTAAATTGTGTCCCCCTGAGACAAAGGGGAGACTATCTTTTATAGTGAAAGTTCCCACCGAGGTTCTCAATTTTATCTCTTTTATGTATGAGGTATCCAAACTGTGCTGTTCTGATCAGATGGAGCAAGTCTTAGTCCATTGGTAGAAAGACTAAACCAGGATCCCTGCAGGTTGATTCACGCAGTGTAAACAAGTGAAACATAGTGCAGGAAGCTGAGGGCTCAGTCTGAGGTTTTCCAGGTAAAGAGTAAATGAGGAGCCTCATCAGCAAATGATCCTAGACTCTTATTCATAAAATTTGGGCCCTTGATTGACCATGGTGATTCCATCTCAGCAGACAAATTCCTTCTTGGTGTTCACATCAAATGAATCTTTTTTCTCTGGGTCAACACCCATGTGTGTCCTAGAGATAGTTGCAAGGTTACCTTTGATTGAGGTGGGGTGACAGTCCTGAGCATTTTCCTTGAGGCTGTGGAGAAAAAATATGCCTGCTTCACTAGAAAACTAGGCCCTGAACTGTCTGAACCCTGGGGGGCGCCCCTCAGAGGTATCTGATTTTATAGAAGCTACTTTACAATGCTCTAAATTATAGATAATTGAGAACAATGTGAAATAATTCCTGACTAAAGACAAGCAAATTCTGTCCTGTCTAAAATACTCTTCCTACTGTGGCAAAAAATAACCCTGAAATGTGTCTGTTCTTTGGATCCTCTTTTGAAATGGATAAAATATGTCTCATCCCCTTATGGATTATGACCCAAATATTTACCATGTGTTTTTTTTTTTTATGTCTGAATGAGAATCATGATTTTAGCCTACTTACATAATTACTTTTTAACAATTCCTTGGAATGTCCCAAAGGATTAAATACAAGTAACCTATGTGTGTAACACAAATTTATATTGGTTTTCCCCTTCCCTGTTGAATTCCCCCCTGTCCCTCTGTCCTGGTTCCTCAATATTATATTCCCAGATAAACTACCTGTACACAAATTTTTGTCTTGGTTTCTTTTGTGGGGGTAGGAAATGGATTGGAGAAAGGTACTAAGACATTGGAACATGGAAGTTATTCCATAAATGTTAGTTATTATTTTGGTAAGTTGGTAAAGTAAACTGGAATTGTGAAACTGTTAACCTAAAAGTAAAAAGTCAAAGTGAGAGGTAACAAGTGTTTATTTAAGATCAAAGAATAGCTACTCTGGAAGCACTGATTCAGGCAGAAACCCAAAATGTGTTCAGATTAGGGAGTGAAGGGAAGGGATTTCCATAAGAAAGGGATGAAAAATAATTACATGAATGGAGGGAAGGAATCTCTATAGCTCTAAATAAGCTAAGTTATTCTTTATCTATACATGGTGGTGCTAATTCTAGAGAATATGCTTAATTTTCAGCTCCATAGTCAGGAGTTCTGGTTTTATGTTAGCTTTACAAACAGCTGTTGGGAAGACAATGCTGCTCTAGTCCAGTTCACAAGCTGTTTTGCCCAGTTCAAGCATTCCAAAGGTGCAAGGAGTAAGATGAGCAATGCAGTTCCTCTAAAACAGATGCCCTGATTCCGTTTTAAAATGCCTTCACTTATGCCAACTTTTCACAAAACTAACAATATAACCCATTTATTGAGGATGGCAGAGAAACAAAATAGAAGGAGGCCGAGTCTCCAAAAATTATGGAAGCCCTAGGACTGTGTTTAGATGAAAGAGAAGCAAAGGTCTTGTTGTGTGTGCCACCACCATCTTGAGTTTCCTGTCCCTCAGGACTGTGTGTCATCCCAGCTGATGCGTTCCCTCTCTACCTAAATCAGTCTGGATGCCAAAAGGCTTATGCATCTAAATGAAACAGGCAGCCATTCAGGAGTGGTTAAGTGCAGGGAATCAAGCTCTGACTCACTAAAAGTGAGGGAGAACTCCACAGTGAGCTAGAATTCTGCAGAAATATTCCTGGTTAAGATTTGTCATGAGTGGATTCAAGAGGAATGGTTAAGATTTAAAGCAGCAAAAGAGATGGGGCAGAAATTCAAAGCAGAGAGAAGCCTGAGGAATTACATGAAGATGGTAAAGAGTGCCAAGTGGGCTGCGAAGGGTGAGTGTAAGAACTCTGCTCTGAGTGGAGCACTGGGGCCTGAGAGAAGGTATAAACAGTTCTCATGGGGTCCCCTTCCTCCTGTCCAGCATCAAGTACAGCTTCAGGGGAGTCCTAGGGATCCCATGACATTTCCATTGGTGCTTCTGAATACCCTTTATCCCATGATTCCACCAACTGCCAATGAATTTCTTATGACGTTCAACGAAATGAAATAGGAAAAGGGCCTTTCAGGGTGTGTTAACTCCCCCCTTTTCCTTCTTCCTCTCTCCACACAAAGTTCAGTCTTAATGCAATTTGCACTGCAGTTTCAACATCTGATTCCAAATGGTGATAATTAAGCCATTTAGCTTGTCTACAGAATATGACATTTAGCTGGTCTACAAAAATCAACTGGCATATTAAGTTTTCTCTTCCTATACTTTTTTAAAAAATAATGACCTTTTCATACCAAATGCTCACTACGATAACAGTTCCCAAACCTGGTGTTAATTGTGTCTCTTGTTACACAGTTACAAATCACACTGGCCCTGGACCACATCATGCAATTATTTTTATGCATTAATAATTAGCACTTAGAAGAAGTGGATCCCACCTAGTCATTAGGGAAAGGGACTCTTTGATACCTTCAATCAGCACACCATCACAAGTAAAATTCATGAGAGACTGGCCAAATTTTTAAAAATCATGGAAGTTTATATTTTCTAACTTAAAAATATATATGTTTTTGGGGAAGTTAATAGTAAATGTTCAGAAAAAAGACATATAACCCTGTAACCCAAAACTTCGAAAGAGAGATCCTTATGGACTAAATCTAAGGAGTTCCAGCTAGATGATTAAGAGAGGCATCTGAACACCATGCTTTTCCTATATAACATTACAAATAAATTGTGTGTGTGAGCAACTGTGAAATAGCTTCCTTAGAATCAGGTAACCCATAGGGATGCCAAGGATCTAAACAACATGGAGTCTTGTTTTCCAGAGAAAAAGTATAGCTTAGCTATCTTTAGTATATATCTCTCTCTGTATTTCTTTCTACAAACCTCCTATAGCATTGGATATGTGCTAGGTGGTTAAATACTTGGTGACTGATGGAGAAAGGACCTCTCTCTCCCAGTTTTTTCCTTGTCTACTGCTTTTCCTAGGATTAGATAGACTTTGAGAGTAAGAAGAATAAAGAAACAGCCCCAGAGAAGGGAAATGATTTGATCAACTTCTTGGCACAGAGTAGTAACCAAATAAATATTGTAAACTGATGGACCGAATATTCCAGGTCATATAGTAGTGACAGTAGTTCTTCAGGGCAGTACTTATGTCTTATGTATTTGTTTCCATAGTGTTTAACCTAGTACCAAGCCCAGGTGCTTAATATATTTTAATCTTAGTTATTTGTGACAATGAGAAGTCTCTTCTACCCTCTTTGGTAGAGTTAGGTCGTCTATAAAGTGGGGATGGTTATGCCTGAAGGCAGAAGATTGTATTAACTGATCTTCTATACTCTAATTGAGTTCTGTAGTCTAATTGAGCTCAGAGCTTTCTACCTCACAGTGTTAACAAAAGAGAAGATACTTCTTTTTCTATCTCTCTACATTTTCTCTCAAAATCAAAACCTTTGGATCCCATTTATCTTAAAACTTACTGATTGATTCCTGGGTCCTTCCCTCTCATTTCACACTTTGGGAATTTTTACTGTTGTTGCATAAATTAACCCATTTATTATAGGCTAGCAATGTTTCAAACAGTGGCACTCCTACTAATCTTTCATCCCTTCAGTCTTCTGATGGTGGACTTTACTTAGACTGCAGAAGTGGTGATGTGCATCTAGGCACCACTGGCTACTGTTTTCATGCAGGAGGAAATACAAGGGGAAGACGAGTTCCTTTCCCTTTCCTTCATGTCTCAAAACTGTACTGCTCTGGGTCTTTATACCTATCCCTGTTGGTTGCACTCCCAGAAGCTATTTATGTGGTTATAAACTGACAAAAATAATGGACCAACTTAAAGTTAGAATGCTTTTATGTGACACTGGAAATAGAAGACCAAAATCAAAGTATATGTCTTCCTTAGCTCTGTACAGCTGGGATGATAAGACTCTTAGCTTTCATCTTGCACAAAGTCTCTATGGCTGTTCATCAATCCATCAAGATAGAAAAGTTAATTGCACTTAAGTCACTGCAGTCTTTTGGTATGGCTCAGTTGGGCGATGAAGAATTAAAATTGGGCTTACTACTTATACAGTACTGTGACACTCAGTAAACCATACCGACCCCATATGTAATCTCCATACTCACTCACCTGCAATAATACAGAAAATATTTTTTGTCTCTGACCCTTTTCTGCCAATAACAAAACCTTTGGATCCCATTTGTCTTAAAACTTACTGATTGCATCCTAGCATCCATTAAGAAAAAATAAAACCCAACATAGCCCAGCAAGTGTTGTTTAGAAGAGGGTGCCATTTTCCTCTCATTATGTAATTTAGGAGTCTTGGCCAATTGGGAATCAAGAAAGCCTGTCAACATTATTTAATTAAAATGAAAAGGAAGAAAACCCTCTTTAACATTTCTAATCAACAGGAGTCTAATGAGTCATGTTGGTTTCTGGAGTTGAGACACAGTAGGGCATTTTTGAAGCTAATTTGCTTCATTAATATTCAAAGGATGTAGATCACAGCATTTTCTAGGAGACTCAAGAACTAAAAACGTCAGAGAGAAAGTTTTATTTTGCATGCAATGTTAAACAGATGTTCCACATCAAACCAACTGTAGCATATAATATAAAGTGTTGTCAAAATAATTATCTTATTTCCTTCCTGCTTCAATCCCACTTACAAAATGGATCTGCAATTCTCACCTCTAAGATTTTGCTCTTCTCTAATTTTTAGATTTGACACTGATGATCCTAAGATCATTATGACTGGCTCTGGACTGACAGAAATTACTTGGGGTTTGGAGCCCATCAGCCTAGGCTCAAATTCAGGCCTGTTACTGTCTAAGTGATTTTTTTAAAAAAAATTGAGTTACCTTCTCTTTTGTTTAGTACTTAACACATATTTATTGAGTACCTCTATGCCAGGAACTATGCAAGGCACTAGAGAAAAGAGAGAATAGAGGCATTCTGAACCTCTGTTTTCTTATCTATAAACTGGGGTCATAAGTTTTCCTTCACCGGGCTCTCTTGCTGATAAAAAAAAAAAGGACCATAGAAGACACATGGGGCACAGTGTATATTCAATAAATAGTAGTTTTATATCCCCCAATCCAGGATAATTTCTACAGCTACATCTACACTTAGGCATTTTATTACAAAGTTGTTATTTTTGGCATGTAATTGCAAAGTTGAAATGTGGGGTTTAAAAGGTCAATCTGTGGAGTACAGTTAAGCAAAAACTCTCTGTGGGAATGTAACCCAGACCTTGTTGTCATTTATAATGTGATCTAACAAACAAATCATAAGCCAAGTGTTACGAATCCACATTAATTCTTTAGCAATCAGTCATTAGCAGAGTCTTACATATAACATGAATTCAGTAAATGGTTTTATGAATAAGAATAAATCAACTATAAAGAGAGTGAAATGTGCTTTATCAAACAATAATACTTTACACAATTTACAAAGACCTTTTGTGTTCATTCATTTTATTTCTTCATGAGTGTATATATGTTTCCTCACACACACACATGGATCTACTGTGTTTAGACACAGATATATACAGTAGAAATATGTAGCAAATAAAACAATACCCCTGCCTCATGGAGCTTATTTCTAATGGAAAAGATAGACAGTAAGCCAAAAGAAATAGAACGCACAATAGTAAATGAAATGAAAGAAAATGAAAGTCTTCAGTTACCTCACACATTCTTGTTCTAGACTCGTTTTGAAGAAACAAAAGAATATGAAGAAAACTAAAATGTTATGATAGAGGAGCAATGTGTATAACATTTTTTGGTTAGATGGTTGGGTAAGAAGACCCTGAGAAGTACTGTTTGAACAGAGGCCTGAATGAGGTTAACAAGCTGGGCTAAAATTTAGGATAAGTACATTCCAGAAAAAAAAAAAAAAAACAGAAAATGCTGGTACCCTAAAGTGGGAGCAACATTTTCATATTCAGAGAGGAGAAAGATGATCAGTGTGGCTGGAGGGAAGGGAAAGCTGAAGACACGGTGGATGTGGTGAGAGATGAGGACTGATCCTAATAAACCGTGGTAGGGATTTTAGGTTTATTCTATATGTGATGAGGTAATGAATATGTGTCTAGGGTAGCCCCAAAATCCTTCCCCTCCTTGTTCACATGTCACTCCTTGCATTAAGAGATGGGGCTACTTCCCATGCCCTTATGTCTGTGCTGGCCATGTAAGAGCTTTGACCAATAGAATATGGTGAAATGACATTTGGGACTTCAAGTCCAGGCCTCAAAATGACTAGCAGCTTTTGCTTCCTCCCTCTCTGAGCACTTGGAACACTCTTTCTCAGAAGCCAGCTGCCATATCACATGGAGAGGGCACATGAAAAATTCAGACAGTTTGTCAATAGCCCCAACAGAGCTTCAAGCTCACAGAAGCATTAATTACCAGCCTAGCAAGGAGGTATCAAGGATGTTCCACACCAACAGAGCCCCTAGATGACCCCAGTCAACATTGCAGGGAGAAAAACCACTTAGTCAAGCCCAGTGAGTCCACAGAATCATGAAAGATAATCACACAGTATTGTCTTCCTTTATGAAATTATAAGGATTATTTGTTATATGGCAATGGGTAACCAAAATAGATGAGAAGCCATTGGATATGATCTCCATAACAATATTTAATTAATTTTCATGTAATCCCTAAAAGATATGCTTCATTATGCCCCTATTTTCTAGGTAAAGAAACAGAAGTTAAATACAACTTTCTGAAAGTCATACAGTAGCTAAAAAACAGAGCTTAGCCTCAAATTTGGGACTTCTGCAGAGTTCTATCCCTTGGGTATAACTAAGCATTGATCCAAACAAACAGATCCACCTAAATTTCATGAACATAATGGATAATTCCAGATGCTCCATTAATCACATTGCTATAAACCTAGATCATGCCTATTAAAGTATCTAAATTTTAAACTTAAAGCCAGAATTCTTCTACCATCTGCATCACACTATTTAGTATCCAGACTGAAAACACTCTGGGGATGTGAAAGTGTGAGATAACTAAAGATGTATTGCCTACTGAATGCTTTGTAGCTGAGAAAGAAAAGTGGACAAATTCATGAATTAGCCTCTGCTTATTCTGAAATTCAAAAGACTCAGTATTAGTCATCTAGGTTTGGGACTCTCTCTAGGTCAGACACATTCTTATTTGAAAGTGTGAATGAAATTATTCCTAGGAGAGGATGCAAGACTCGTGAAAATTAAAATGTGTGAAGAGTTCTACATTTAGATTGGTAGGTTAAGAAGTCAACATTCAATTTGTCTGCTGAGTGGGTAAACTAAAAATAAAGGCATGAGTGTGTTTTTCCTCCTTCTAGTGCATAAGGAAATATGGAGAAATGTAAATGCACTTTCTACCACATGCACTGTACCAAGAGCCTTTGAAGCAGTGCTTCTTCTGAATGCAGCATGTAAGTGTTAGGGAAGCTTATGTTATATGGAAAATTATCTAGTGCATAGTAGGGCTTAATAATTGTTCATTTTTGAAAGGTTCCTCTTACAAGACTCAGTTTCTTCATCATTAGAATAAGGATGTAGCCCAAGAAGGCAAGCATGTGCCTTTACCAGCTTCCTATGGAATGGACAATTTCTACTGTCATACTTTCCCACTGATCCCAGACTCTACCTGAGACCACTTTTTGAAAAAGTTTTTCCCAAAAAAGTGTTTTTTCACAGCAAAAAACAACCATCAACACAATGAAAAGACAACCTGAATTGGGAAAGCATAATTCATCAATGATATATCCAATCAGGAGTTAATATCCAAAATTTATAAAGAACTCAACACCAAAAAACCCAAACAACCCAATTAAAAAATGGGCAAAGAATCCCAAGAGACACTTCTCAAAAGAGGACATACAGATGGCGAAAAGACACGTTAAAAGATGCTCAATGTCATTAATCATCAGAGAAATGCAAATTAAAACCATAATGAGATATTACCTCACACTTCTCAGAATGGCTATTATCAATAAATCCACAAATGATTAGTATTGGTGAGAATGTGCAGAAAAGCGAACATTTGTGCACTGTTGGTGGAAATACATATTGGTACAGCACTATGGAAAACATTAAGGAGTTTCCTCAAAAAATTTTGACCCAGTGATAAGGTTTCTTTATGACCCAGCGATTCCTCTTTTTGGAATGCATCCAAAGAAACTGAAAGACTGATTTGAAAGAATATGTGCAGCCCTATGTTCATGGCATCACTATTTACAATAGCCAAGATTTGGAAGCAGTCCAAGTGCCCAGAGTGAATTAAAAAAGCTGTGGTGCATTTACACAGTGGAATACTGCTCAGCCCTATAAAAATAAGAAGACCTTACCTTTGATTACAGCATAAATGGACCTCAAGAGTATTATGCAAAGAGAAATAAGCCAGTCAGAAAAAGACAAATACCATATTATTTCACTTATATATGGAATATAGTGAACAAAACAAAAAAAAAATAGAAACAGACTCATAGATACAGAGAACAGACTGAAAGCTATCAGAGGGGAGAGGGTCTGGGGGCTGGATGAAATAGGTGAAGGTAGTAAGCAAAAAAAAAAAAACAAAAACAAAACTCATGGACAACAATATGGTAATTGCCAGAGGGAAAGGAGGGTGGGGGCAGGTGGAAGAGGGTAAATGGGAGAAAAATTGTGAGAGAGGGAGACTAGATTCTGGGTGGTGAACACATAATGCAATGTGCAATGATGTATTGCAGAATTGTACACTTAAAATCAATATAATTTTATTACCAATGTAACCTCAATAACTTTAATTTAAGAAAAAACAGTGTCTTGGATATTCTACTAGTTATAGTTGGCCCTTAAAAACAAACCATTTATTCTCTACAAGACAAGTATATGCTTCCCTCTAAGCTCTGAAGTTTAGGACTCCATGGCCCCAAATCAATGGAAATATTTCAAATAAATTAGTTTCCTCTTAAAGTGTTTGCACTGTAATGAGAGGAAAATTCTTTTAACATAGCAACTGCACCAAACTACCCATCACAGACTGAGCTGGGTGATTAATTACTTAAGTATTAATTATCACTTCATTCTTCACTGCAGGGTTATAGCATTTTCATATATTCAGCATGCAGAAAGCACTTTAGCTCTTTTGAATGACAAGCTGAGTGGAAGCATGTCTCTATTGAAACTGTCTCTATAATTTGTGAGTCATAACAAGTCATGTTTTTATTTAGACTCTTGATTCATCACAGTAGAAACTTAAGATGCAAGATTTGGTGCCAATAAGTATCAAAGGTTAGGGAGAAAAATACTAGTAAATCAATGTAGAGGCACATAGAGTTCAAAACAATACTTACTGCGTGAAAACATCGTGTTAGGCATTTAGGGAACTCAAACTGGACTATGGCAGTGTCTATTCACAAGGAATCCATTGTATATATTCAAAGAGGCCATGGTGTTCTAACAAGATAAATACAAATACCAGGCCTCATTGTGCTAAATGTCAGACATGCAGCAGGATGTGCTCCAAAGATTCACAAGAAGGAAAGATCAGTGTGGGCTGGGACTTGGAAAAGATCTTAAAGACACCTCCCTGCAGGGTGCAGGCTTCTTTTTTGTAACCTGTAGCATCTAGCTAAGTTTGCAGTTGATAATAAAGAAACATTTGGAAAACTCAACAGACCTAAGGTTCACTTAGTCAAGTAAAGACATGACATTTGGGTGGGCAGCAAATTCAAAGCAAAGGTGGCAGCTCCTGGCAGCTTTGGAACATAGAAAGCTGGAACAGGGGGTCAGGAGGTGAAGAGAAGAGGAGTCTTTTTCTTCACTCTCTCCTTGAGCGATCTCAGTTCTACCTATGGCTCAACCATGCCTTCTATAACAAAGATTCCCATTTGTCACTTAAATGCCACTCCACAAACTTTTACGGTATGCCCCATTCAACACTGGACATCTTCCTTGAAATATCCCTCTGGGTCCTCCAAGTCAGGTCCATATAAAGCTCTTCTCTTCTTGGTCTTCCTTTTTATGATATTGGGAGTACTTCATGCTAGATTGGTAATTGTATTTGCACTTTAACCCCCTTCTCCTCTTAAATGATCCTGTTGATTCTCCACCAGTTCCTCTGTTACTGGTTGACTGTGTCCTATTCTCACTGACAGAGCTTCATGGCACCCAAGGTTCATACCTCCCAGCATCTCCTTTGATTAACTATATTTTATTTTCTTATTTCCAGCCTGAACCCATTGTAATTCCTCCTATTTTATTAACCTCCCAAGAGACTAACTTGGGTCGTACCATCTTTCACTCATGCATCCATTTCATTAAGTAAGCACCCACTATGTGCCAAGCACTATGTTCTCTGATTAGCACCCCCTGTACACACCAGAAATGGCCTCTTCTACCTTGGATCATACCTATTTGATCCAGTTTTTGTCTTCCATTTTAAATGTGTAAGTTACTTGGACTCATGGTCATGCTCATCATTGTATCCCTTGCAGCACCCTAGCACACAGCCTTGCATACATTTGACACTTAACTAGTGTATGTGAAAGGAAACAGAAATCAATGCAGGAGGTTAGCATTAGATAACTATAGAATCCTAAATTCTAGGCTAAGGGATTTGGCCTTCATCCTCAACATATTTCAGAGCTCAAAGGCCTTGTATTTATTAAGTGGTTTCTGCATGAATTAGGAAGATTGTCCTGGTACCAATGGACATCAAGGAGGAAGAATCGTCTAAGTAGAAAGACCCTTGATTTTCTGAAGAAATGTGATGTCTTAAATGAGTGAGATGTTAATTGAGAGAAAACCATAAGTACAAACATCAAACTGAAAATTGAAAGGAAAATAGTTCTATCATTTAGAGTGTCTTCATAATTCTAAAGGATCAGGTGAAGATATCATTACAGTATTTTTCAGTTATCTGTGGTAATGAGGCAGAGTAGATCATGTTAATGTAAGCATATTAAATCTTTTTAGGAATTAAGAATAGTAAAAATAAATAAACTATATAATCATTGAAATAAAGCACTGTTATGCCAGGATCTCTCTCTCCCTCTCTCTCTCTCTTTTTTTCTCTCTCTCACAGAATGTAAATTTAAAAACTGGTTTAGTTTAATTGATTTGCCCTAACCATCTGCTGATAGATGTGTGTATGAATACACAAAGGGCTACAGAAAATGCAAATAGAAGAGAAGTAAATTAAGATCTGTTGATGTGCTACAGAATGTATTACCAGGCTTCAGGTAGTTAAAAAGTTGTACCATCCTCATATTCACATGACATCTACACTGGGCCAAAAGTTTCTCTAACTGATTGGCCAGAAAACTTGGCTCTATTCTCTAGGGAACTAGGTATATATAAAAGTAAATGAAGATTCCCTCAAAGGTCTTGGTTTGAGTGATGAGAGGAAAGATATGCTGACTATCTCAGTTTGGAAATGCACTCTTATCTCCAAACTAAATTTATCAAGATTTAGAGGTGCATTTTAGTGCCACTGCTTTCTAAATCATCATATTTATTATTATGATTCATCAAACATTTCTGGTTTGATATATACTACTAGTTGAGGAAATCCAATGGTAAACCAGACAGACTTGATACCTGTCCTCATGAGATTACAGTAGAGCCAAGAAAATAAGCATTCAGCAGTTAGATACCATAAAGCACAGTGACTATGATGACTGGAAAGGTGTACATGAAAAGCCTTAGGGGTAGCCCATGGAGTCAGGGGACAGTATCCAAAACTAGCCCCACACATCAGAAAAACCTTCTAGAAAAAATGACATTGAACCTAAGACCAGAGGGTAAAGAGGAGGGGAGCCAGTGAAGCGGTGAGAAAACATCCAGAAGAAGAAGTGCTGTGTACAAAGGACAGGTGATGTAAGGACCTGGAAGAAGCTCGGTGTGGCTGGCGTGTTGAGAAGTAGTAGAGAGTGATGAGTGGAGATGCCAGTGGTGTGTGATTTTTATTCTGAGTGCATTAAGAAATCCTTGAAGTGTTTAAAGCAGGGGATTGACAATGACAGATGTATCATTGATAACAGTTATCTAGAAAGAAATAAGATGTGATGTAACAAAATCCAAAATGTTGTTTTCCTCAGACACAGACAAAATGGAACATGAACTAGAAGAGAGAAGACTAGAAGCTGATGGATGAAGATGCCATCATCTCCTTCTTCTGCCAACTCCAGCTAATTCCTTCACTGTCTCATACACTTTTCCCCTGGTTTGATAAAACATCTTTAAACTTACATTTCACTGGCTTTGAGATTATTTCTGAGCTAGTAATTTCTAGTCACTTTGGATGATGCTCTGGAAAAGCCAGGAGAATCTGAGGCATTCTTTCATCACTCACTCTCCTATGGGGAGCTATGTGGAAGTAAATAAGGCACGGTCTTTGTCCCAGTGTATTCACCACCCAGCAAGGAAAGAGACAAGGGAACCAATGATTCCAATACATCAAGACGATGGCTGAAACAGAGAAGGGGTTTTCAAGTCATAGCACAAGTACAAAGAGGGAGAACTAATCCTGTTGTGAAATGTCAGAAAATGCTTTCAAGAAAAGTGACTCATGAGTAGTGTAATCAATAAAAATAATATTAATATTATGAATAATAGCAACATTATGAACAATATAAGCAATTATTTATGAAGTACCTACTTCTAAGTCCCAAGTGCTTTATATCACATTATTTTATTAATCACCATGGGAACCCAATTAGGCAGGTAGTTTTAGGTCCTTTTGCAGATGAAAGAATCGGAGGCATGTAACATTAAGCAACAAAGGAAATAGTTCAGCTAGTGTAGCCAGATCCAAAGTCTGATCTCTTTCCACAACACTGTACTCCTAGAATTTAACTAGGTGAACAGAGAAAGGAAAAGAATTCCAGGAAGATGGAATAGCATAAGCAAAGACATGGAGCAAGAGACAGCACAGAACATTTGGGAAGATGAATGTAAGTATTCTGCATGAAGAAAAAGTGCACGTGGGGGAAGGTGGTGAAAGAGTAGCCTGGAAAGCCAAGCTAAGGTCAAATCCTGATCAGCCAATGACTGAGCACTTAGTTCTGCAAGCATCAGGGAGTTCTTGCAGATTATGGAGACAGAAGGCAGCAGAAGTAGATGAGAATTTTATAATGGTCACTCCATTGTCAGCCCCATTGGAAGTGGTGTGGAATTGCATGCAGGGAAGATGTCTTCAGGGGAGACAGGCTGAGGTAGCTCACTAGGGTACAGTAATGATATTAAAGAAGGTGGTTAATGAAGCAAAAGTGGGTAGAGAAGTAACTGAGCAAAACATGGGGAAATCTTTATTTCCTACTACTGAAAATAAATTAAAGTTTTGATTATTTCTCTTAGAAATAAAAGCTTTTATTGTTAAGGTAATGGTAAATCAAGTGAACACAGCTTGATAACTATCCATTACATAACTGTGCATAGACACAAAAAAGAAAATATGGAGTGTGCATGCATGTGTCTGTGTGCATGTTCACTATTTGTGTTTCTGGCATCAGTAATATATATCTAGATCAATTACCACATAATAGGAAGCACTTTGGCCAAACACATCAATAAGTCCAGAATAGCCTTTCTCTGTCCACATAAAACTCTGTCAATGGCTCAAGCATCTAGTATATCTCAAAAGCAGATTATTTTATTTGACAATTTACTGCAAGTGAAATTCATTTTCACATAATGATATCTCCAAATTCCATCTACAATGCTTCATCCATAGACAAGAGCCAAAAGCAATGATGCTGAATAATTTCAACCCTCAGGAAAACCAATCTTGCTAGATCTCAAGGAAGCTTTCACACTGCTTACATTTCAAAAAAAAGAAAAGCTGGGTTGGGGGTAGTGGTGGGGGAGAAATGGAGACAACTGTACTTGAACAACAATAAAAATAAGTTTAAAAAACTGAATACAAATTTGGGGAAACATATAAGTTGCTTTGGGATGGGGGTAGGTGATGCCACTGAACCTCGCAGTTTTTCTCTCTTTTGACCTTGATTTTTTATTTCCATTTTATAAAGCTCTTGTGAAAAGAGGCAGAGACTAAAAATAAAACAACAAAATTTTCTGAGTATTGATAAAGGCTAGAAAGCAAGTGAGAAGTAGCGCTTGGGGAAGAGGCAAAGTGGTGACAGAGAACTGTAATGAGTTGGCAATTGCTTGTAGCAATCTCTCAAAAAAGCATTCATTTGCATGTTTTTCTACACAATATCAGAAACTCTTGAGAACAAGGTATGGGGCTTAATTATGCCCTCACAATCTTCAGCACCCACTGTGGTCCTTGATCCAGAATGGACAGACACTGTTTCTCACCTCAATACAGAGGTAGGAGTTAACCATCCAGGGTCATCAATAGTCAGTGTACGAAGTCAGTATCTTCTCCCACAGGGTTTGAGAGAGAAAGTTCTATAGCAAGACTGTGTGACACAATTTGTCTATTCACTGGGAAAATAGCATTTTACACTTTGTTCCATCACATCATTTAGATCTGGATTTACTGAAATTTTATAAGTAGCTATAATCTGTGCCATTGTTTTTGGATGAGAAAAAGTATATTGTCTGACTGATTGTCTTAGAGTATAGTTTATCAGTATTCAGGTAAACTTCTGCAAGCAGCCTCTTTTATATAGCAAAATATACATAACATAAAACTTACCACCTCCAGTGGAACTGAATATATCCACACTGTGTGAAGTCATCACCAGCATCTGTCGCCATAACTTTTTCATTACCCCAAACGGACACTCTGTGTGCATTAAACACTAGCTTTCCCTGCCTCCCACCTCAGCAGACACCACACTGGCAACCACCATTCTACTTTCTCTGCCCATGATTTTTATTTCTCTAGGCACCTTATATAAGTTGAATCACACTATATTTGTCCTTTTTGTCTGACTTATTTCACCTAGTATCCTGTTTTCAAGGTTTATCTATATTGTAACATGTATCAGAATGTCATTCCTTTTTAAGGCTGAACAATATCTGTGTGTGTGTGGGTACCACATTTTCTTTATCCATTCATTAAGTAGTGAATATTTAGGCTGTGTTCACCATTTGGCTGCTGTTAATAATGCTATGATGAACACTGCTACACAAATATCTGTCCTAGTCCTTGCTTTAAGTTATTTTGGATATATATACCTAGAAGTAAAATTTCTGGGTCATATGGTAATTCTATGTTTTGTTTTGTTTTGTTCTGTTCTTTGAGGAACCACCATACACTTTTCCATAGTGGCTGTCCCCTTTCATTCTGACCAGTAATGCCCAAGGGTTCCTACTATCCACACACCATTGTCAACAATTGTTGTTGCTGTTTTGATTTTTTTTCTTTGCATTTTGGGGGTAATAGCCAGTCTGATGGGTGTGAGGTGGGATCTCATTGTAGTTCTGATTTGCATTTCCCTGATCATTAGTGATGCTGAGTGTCTTTACATGTCCTTATTGGCCATTTGCATATGTTTTTAGGAGAAACATCTATATTGGAGTCATTCACTTATTTAACTAAGTTGCTTGTTTTTTGTTGTTGATTCGCAAACAGCTTTTTACAACAAAGAAAAATTTCTCTGTGAACCCACTTCTTTTTTTAAATTATAGTTGATATTCAATATTATTTTTTACTACCTTCAGGTATATAGCATCATGGTTAGACATTTATATAATTTATGAAGTGATACCTTTGATAAATCTAGTACCCAGCTGCACAAAGATAATTATTACAATATTACTGACTATATTCCCCATGCTGTACTTTGAACCTACTTCTAAAATAGAGGTAGGCAAACTGTGACAATGGGTTCTCTTCTTATCGTTATAATAAACTTTGATCACAACACTCACCAGTCAGTGCATTATCTGTGGCTGCCTTCAAACTACAAAGGCAGAGTGGAGTGATTGCCATTGAGGACATGTGGCCCACAATAACTAAAATATTCATTATCTGGTCCTTTACATAAAAAGTTTGTCAATTACTCTTATAAAGATCCCATTTGGTTGGGCTAGTTTTGAAAAAGTGTCTGAAGCTAAGAATCATAATTTTGTTCTTCTTCTTAAGATGTTGAGTCTGCATAAGGTAGTCTATGATCAGTTCTATGGATTAGGGTTGCCAGAAAAAATACAGCATGCCCAATTAAATTTTAATTTATGACCATCAAAAAATAACTTTTTAGTATAAGTATGTCCTAAATATATCATGGGCCATGCTTACACAAGAACATCATTTGTTGTTCATCTGAATATTGACTTTAACTGGGTACCCTGTATTTTATTTACCTACCATGACAACCCTTCTATGATTTCATAAAATCAGGGTTACTAATGAGCTCCAAAGTTATTGGGATGCAGGAACAGTTTTGGCAAGTTTTAAATCTTTTCCACAACATCTCCAAGCTGTTTCTGCTGTTCTCTCTGCACGGAAGGCTTTGCGCAGTGTTGCCTGCTCAACTCCAGTCCAGCTTTAAGACTCAGAACCGTTGGAAGCCATTAGTGACCACACTCACATGAAGGTGGATGCCCTTTCTCTATGACCTCATTGTACACTTATAATTAACTATAATTAATTATATGTAATTAATTATAATAATGTATCATTAATAACAACAACAAGAGCTCAGACTGATTGCTGATTTTGATTCGTGGGACACTTGAGAACATAGAGTAGGGCCTCAACAAACAGTGGATGAATAGACTTAAATCAAGAACAGTATGTAAGTTAAATCAGTGATGGGCATTTCTTTTCCCCTTCTTAAATTGTCCTGTACAGCCAGGACTCTTTCTGAACTGAATAAGGAAATGGATGACACACGCTTCCGGGCCACCTATCCACCACTTCAGAATGCCATGGACAGACAGTTTTCTTCCTGCCACTCCTAGGACTAGGGCGTCCCGGGTGCCTACCAGCTCCCTGCCATCAAATACAATCCATCCTGCATCCCAGTCCTTGAAGGTCCCAGTATTTGCTCCCCAGTAGTAATGGCTGTTAGTTAGCTTGTGTCCTCCTGCTTGTAGGCAGCACCCAGCATTAACACACCTGTGATGAAAAATGTCTTAGGAAGAGTCTCACAAAGGATGATGATTTGGCAAAGAATTTTCAGATTGTTTTTTTAAACCCTGACACAGAGACAGAAACTGGGGCTACAAATAAAGCTGCAACCTCCCCCATTTGGTGGTCTGCCAGTTTTTGCCTGTTTGCCTTCTGATCCATTCCTTGCCCTTCACTGTTCTTCTGTGTACTGTGTGGAGCTAACTCTCAACTACACTTCTCAGGATTCCCTGTCAAGTGACTTCCAGTTTGGTTCAGCCAACCTGAGGCTCTGGTGGGAGAAGCCAAGGCATTTGTCTCCCTCTCTCTGTGCAACGGGCAGCATCTCTCTGTGGTGGGCAGTATACTTGTGTCTCCACTTTGCTGACAGTTTTCCCTGGTCAGCTGTGGCTCTGGGGACACCACCTCCCCTATTTGTTCTTCAAGCTGCAGGTTGACAATGGCTTCCTGCAGTTGTTAAATTCTGGGGTGTCTCCAATCCCATTTGGTTTTGGAGTCCTCCCAGCAGCCCCCCAACTACGTGCTTCTATCTTACTTTTGCTACTGAATTGCCAGCAAGCTCCATTTCCCTGACTGCATACATGTGCCCTTCAGGGAGGAGACCACAGGAAGTCTGCTTTCATCCCCAGGAGAGGACCAGAGCACCAGGAGAAAGAGACCACTGTGTATCCCCAGGAAACCCTAGGGATGAGGAGGAACTTGAGGAGAAAAGGACAGGGATGAAATTCACTAACATTTGTATATCACTTGAGTGCCTAAGATTTTTCATTAATCTTTATCTCAGTCCTTCAAGGTAATTATTACCATCCTCAAGGACTGGAGTACAACCTTTGCGGTAAGCAACAAGGGTCGGGGGTGGGGCACTGCACCCCCAAGGTGACGCAGCCAGAGAACCAGGCGCTACAATTGAAACTAGATGGGTCTTTTTCACTCTGCCTCACTGACAAGAAAGACAATTTCATAAAAAGCAAAAAGTGGAGTTCACAAAAATCAAACCAAGTGAAAAACTGTTTGTTCAACTCCGTCACAATTTGTAAATAATTCCTCATGCCTGGGTTTTTTTTAACACTAATGTATAATTAAGAATTTATGTATTTTCTGCAAAATAAATCAGAATTCATCTAGCTAGACAACTTCAGACAATACTACAGGCTCTAAAAGGTGATGCCCTCTCCAGAAACTTTATTATCCCGTTGTATTTTATGATGCCATCAGGTGGCTCAGGGATCCTCCCCGTCTGTCTACAGAGCCCTAGCTGCCCTAGCTTCAGCCAACCATGAAATTAAGTACATTTTTAGCAGACCACTGGGGCAGGTCAAGTGATGGACATAAAGAGTCACTGAAATTCCATGGGACATCTGAACATAGAGGGCAGCTTTTATACCTTAGGTGTCAAGTAATGTTCTATCAGTTAGGTTAGCTTATTTTAATAATTCTTCCAGCGAACTCTAAGACAAAAAAAGAAACTTTATTAGGTTTACAGTTCAAGGTAATTCTATGATAATTATGATATTTCACAGCCATTGAATAAGTAAAGACACCCTATTTTTAACTTTAAAAACAACAGGAAAATCATAAGGGAGTCAGATGTATTTAAATTGAGCCAGGGTGTACTCTTCAGAGGACTGACCATGAATGGCAGAATACATTCGGAAGTCTGAGCTTAGCCCAGCATCTCTTCAAAAAAAAAAATGTTTGCTTATCTGTTATTTTTTTCAACTGGCACATGCACCTTTTGGCCCTATTCCTTCCTCCCACTTCACTGAAAGGGTCTGGTTGGTGGATGTGATAGGAATTAAAAGAACTGAGCAAATATGTTTGTGTGTGTGTGTGTGTATGGGAGACCCAAAAAAGCTGGAATTTATTTATAAAAAAAAATGTGTATTTGTGCCTATTTGTTTAAACTTCAATCACCCTTCAAAATACTATTTGATGCAATACAGCTATTGAAACGGTTTTCCACTGCTCAGAATAGTTCTTGAACTCATTGATTTGGATGCCTTTTAGTGCTTCCGCTGTTCTTGTTTCACCTCTTCCACATCAACAAATCTTTCTCTTTGAGGACTTTTTTTATCCAAAGAAACAAAAGAAAAGTCACTCAGTGAGATTGGGTGAATAGGGAGGGTGGGGCATTGGGGTCATGCTGCTTTTGGTCAAAAACTGCTGAACACTCAGCACGGTGTGAGCAGGTACACTCGTAAATCACCCATCATGATGGAAACATGGAACAGACTGACAGCTGCCAGAGGGGAGTGGGGAGGGAGAGAATGGTGGAAAGAAGGCAAAGGGATTAGTCAAAGAACATGGATGAATGAAGAACCCATGGACATAGACAACAGTCTTAGAGAATGACTGTGGGAGTGGGGCATGAGTTTTGTAGAGAAGAGCACAGGGCGAAAACTTGGAACAACTCTAACAGAATAGACAATTAAAAAATGAAATAAGGAAATGCATTGGAAAAGGATTAAAAAAACTTCACTGAAGTCAAACGCAGCCTCTCACAATGACACCAGCTGGTACAGTGATACAGATGGGTTCCTAGAATGCTCACCTAGCTGGGGAAGCCTGTGCTACAAGGGGCCCACCCTTCAAAAGATAATTCTGTTTTGGGGGGGTTCCCCCCATACACACACACACACACACACACACACACACACACACACACACACACAAGTGACAGAAACCTATTTCAAACTACCCTAAGTAAAAAGGAAATTTATTGGGTCAAGCAAGTGGGAAATGCAGGTGTGACACCACCTTTAGGCAGGACTGAGATTCAGGTGATAGAATAGGGCTTTGCCTCTCCTTCCAGCCTTGCCTCTATCTACCCCCTCACATTCTTTAGATGGTCTTTTCCAGGAGAGGAAGATGGCTCCCGATGCTCCAACTTTACCTTTCACTGGCTTAACGACTCCTTTGCGAATAAAGATGCTTCTCTCTCCCAACACCTTTACACAAATTCACAAATGGTCTTTTGACTAATATTTAATACTTTTATCCATCTTGTAAGTACTTATTGAGCTCTTATGATTTTCAAAGCTCCTCTAGTACAGCGTCTGTATGTGTATCTGTACGTATCCGTATCTTTGGCCTCTTGGGGTGCGTGTCTGAATCTGTATGTGCATGTGTATCTGTATCTGTATCCACCTGTGCTGTCTTCAGGAGGAAGGGGTATGGTGTGTGGAGCAATCGGAACCGGATACACACCCCAAGAGGCCTCAGTGGGGAAAGCACAATGTGACTGACCATCACATTTGGACATCAGGAATAAAGAAGGGACAGGTTCTAAATGTTGAGCTTTCCCCTGTGTGGAGCACACAGAACAACAAATACACCAAACACCATCTCGCTTCCTGCTTTCCCTCTTAATACATTCCAGAGCTGTAACCTCCAGCTCACCAGCTGCATTTAAGCAGTCAGCCAGGAAAGGATGCCAATGGAGCCTTCTTTTCTGGAACAGCTCTTTCAATCCTTATAAGACAGCAAACACACAGGTGTCAAGCACACATGAGGAATATTGCCCGCAGTCTCCGAGTCTGCAAACTAAGTGACTGTATTGGTATCTTGCTAGCTGATCTTGTTTGCATTTATAAATTAAGTTTTTAATACTCAGATTTGTAGAGGTGTTTTTTTTGGCATTTGACTTTTGTCTCAGAAGTGAAATGTCATGGTATTTTTGAAAGTGCACAGATTTGAAGTAAATGCAATGCAAGTGGCTTTTGGCTTGGAAAATACACTCATTCTGTAATGCGATGTAATGAAAGATCCAGAGAGTGCTTATCGTTTCTTCTAACAGGGGCCACACCATGACTTGCCCTTTACTTTGAAATTCCAAATACTTTTAACAGTGCATGTCTGGAGGAACATCAGAAATATAATTCACAAGGCCTGGGAGATTCAGGAAATGTGAGATTATACACGTAAGGAGATAGGCAGATCTTATAGAGGCAGTTGCTAAAGAAATAGTTGGTTTCAATGAATGCCAAAGACAGTCATGTAACCACGAACCTGAGGTAGAAGGATGATAGAAACATTCAGTGCATGACAAAGGGGTGACACCCATCAGCAATCTGGGCATTATCCTTTACGAAGTCACCTTCCTGTTTTACATCGGCTCTTTTTCCTGCACTAGATTCTGACCTCTGGGAGAATGGTGACCAAATGATCCTTCTTTACCTTTCAGATTCCAAGGCCCAGAAAAATGCTTTGCACATAATGATGATGATGATGATGTTGATGATAATGATGATGATAAAGACAGCTAGTATTTTTGAGTGCTCACTATATTTCAGGCACTGTACTGACCACTTTAAATGAATTATTTCAATAATCATAATATACTTGATAGTAATATTACAATTAGTTTTTATTCCCATGTTTTTAAAAAAGGAAACCAAGGCACAGTGAAGTGAAGTGATTTGTCCAATGTCACACAGCTATGAAATGAAAGAATTAAGATTGAAGTCCAGGTAATTTGACTCAAGAGCATAAGTTGAATAAGTGGTAAAGGTCCCTTACAATCTAAGTATTTTACTCTTTGTCCTGTGAGAAATAATAAAAGAATGAACTATTCCGATTGTCTATGAATAGAGATCTGGGAAATAAAATACCTTTGGGGATCTCATTTCACTAAAACCAAAGTTGGAATCAATTAGCAATGTCAAAGCTAGAATCAACTACCAATCCTAGGTAAAAATTTCCTCAAGGTTTATTAATTTAAAAGTTGTAAAATCAAAGTAATACATTACTTGGAAGCAATGTCTCTAGCTTGCCCTTTACAACCCCATTTTCAACTCCTTCTTGTTTCTTCATAAGGCCTGAACTTGATCATCATAATCAAATCTTGGTATTACCGATGTCTGCCAGTGTAATAGGATAAGATCCAGGTAACATACACCACTCCCTATTTAGACACATCAGCAGTTTTAGACTGTCTATCAGTTAGCTTTTGATTTTAACAAAATCCTAGGATTAGTGACTATGGATTGTTTCTTGTGGACACTCCATGACTTACCAGATGAAGATATAAACACCCCCCTTTCCTTCAGCTCTCCTTCTCTTCTTCCCACCCTCAGCCTTTGCCACCTAGGCTTCCACTTTAGGGCAATTAGTAAAATGACTTCTATATTTACTTTTCCTGCTGTATCTAGAGGCTGATGTTAAAACTGCATATCAATAATCCACGTTTGTATTTTTAGGTATGTTGGAAAAATTATTCACCATGAAGATCATTTCTGTACTATTATTGTACTATTACATTTTTAAATGTTTTTTCCCTGGAGTTTCTGGTTATCTTTATTCATTTCTGCTTGCCTTTATCATATGTCTATTTTTCCCTCAGACTCCCTGTACATCAGATTTTTCTGTTGATTTCTTGGGCTCTCCAACCACTGCCCTGAATTGAAATGCCTACTACACATTTGGGATTTGCCTTTACATTGTTTCTGTGCTGGACTCACTGTTTTCAGGACCCCATGTCTCCCTTCTCCTGGTACTTTCTCTGCATTGGCCAGGATAGACTATTTTATGCTGAAGCTACAGCAACCCCCAGCCTCCGTGACTCAGAACAAGTGCCCGCAGGCACACCGAGGGGCAGTGGCTCAGCCCTGCATCGCCCTCGTTCCAGGACCCACGCTGACAGACCCAATTTTCCTTTGAGGCCTGATACTCTCTCTCCCAGCAGGGAACCACTGCCCCCTAGTAAAATGTCTCCTGCTTTTCCCCAAATCAACATCTGTGAGCACTTGCTCTCAGCCAAAGGCACCAATCCCCCAAATTAACACACCAAAATGTTGATGATTAATAACTGCTTACTGTGAATGTGTCATTTCAGGAGAGTATGCTCATGAAAAAAGAGGCAATTCAACCTAAAGATATGAAAAACCAGTTGTTTAAACTCAAGGTGTCAAAAAAGGTCAGAGCCAAAATTCAAACTCTCATATTCAGCTTTGATGACCAGTCCACTTCCCACCTCATTGTAGCCAGCTTTAACTGAGGGAAAGACTGGCGATTAGACATTATTTTCAATGTAACCTGCCTATTGTCTTAAAATCACACTGTCCACCCAGTGGGGACCAGTTATAAGTTTGGTCATCAGTTCCAGCATCCTGCACGTGGTCATGATGGGTATAATTCACACTGAAGTGCAAAAGGGGAGTCTTCCATCTCAACTGGAAATACAATCCCTGTGCAGCAATTTGCCTAATTCAGTAGTTTTGGGCCAGAAAGTCACTTTTTCTTTTTTCTGTATCTGCAACGCCCTCTAGTGGGAAAATCTGGCACCATGCCCTGAAAAGCTGTGCTGAGGGAAGGGATCTCACTCATAGCCCTTCCCTTAGAAGCAATCGCTAGGCATAAACTCCAACCCTGGGGGCATAAATCGGCCATGTGCATTATTGCAACATTGGGTGATGATCTCAGGTTAAGACGTGAAAGGCCCTATTAAAGCCTCAGGATATTGATAAACTTTACCCCCTTTTATTTTATTTCTTTAAATTTTATTTTAAATTGTCGTTCAAGTACAGTTTTCTGACTTTTATTCCCCATCCCAGCCTACCCCCCCAGCCCTCCCCACTTCCCTCCCATTTCCACCCCCCACCCCTTGTTTTTGCCCATGTGTCCTTTATACTTGTTCCTGCAAACCCTTCCCCTTTTCCCCTGAAATTCCCTCCCCTCTCCCCTTTGGTCACTGTCATCCTGTTCTCAATTTCAGTGTCTTTGGTTATATTTTGCTTGTTTGTTTGTTTTGTTGATTAGGTTCCTATTAAAGATGAGATCATATACTAACTATCAGAGAGATGCAAATTAAAACCACAATGAGATACCACTTCACACCAGTCAGAATGGCCATCATAAACAAAGCAACAAACAAGTGTTGGAGAGGTTGTGGAGAAAAGGGGACCCTAGTGCACTGTTGGTGGGAGTGCAGACTGGTACAACCACTATGGAAAACAGTATGGAATTTTCTCAGAAAACTAAAAATGGATCTGCTTTGACCCAGCAATTCCACTGCTAGGATTATATCCTAAGAACCCTGAAACATGAATCCAAAAGAACATATGCACCCCAATGTTCATAGCAGCACAATTTATAATAGCCAAGTGCTGGAAGCAACCTAGATGCCCATCAGTAAATGAGTGGATCAAAAACCTATAGTACATTTACACAATGGAATTCTATGCAGCCGAAAGAAAGAAGGAGCTCCTACCCTTTGTGAAAGCATGGATGGTACTGGAAAGTATTGTGCTAAATTAAATAAGTGCACTTACACTTTCCAATTATCCTCAGGGGGGGGTTTAAACCAATTTCTATCATTTTAATTTGCTTTCTCCCCAACTCTACCCTACTCCAAAGCTGACCCAAGACAAGGACTTGGACCCAGGTAGTTGATTTAGGACAGGAGTGTCAAATTCATTTTCACCGGGGACCATACAGCCTCACAGTTGCCTTCAAAGGGCCAGAATAATTTTGGACTGTATAAATGTAACTAATCCTTAACTGTTAAGGAGTTGAAATTACATTTGGCCCATTGAATGCAAGCACGACACTGGTGTGGCCCCTGATGAAAATGAGTGTGACACCCCTAATTTAGGGGATGATCTAAGGAGGCAGTGAGGGAGTGGGGAGACTAACAAAGGAAGGAGAGAAATGTCAAGAAAGGGTGTATTATAGGCTGAATTTTGTCCTTCCTCAAATGCATGTTGAGTTGCCCCCCAGCACCTCAGAATGTGACTGTATTTGGAAAGAGGGTCATTTAGAAGGTAATTAAGGTAAAATGAGGTCTCCCCTGATGCAACATGGCTGGTGTCCTTATAAGAAGAGATTAGAAAAGCTACACTCGAAGAAGACTGTTGGGGCCTTGGCTTATTGATGCAGTCAGCTCAAGAGGCTGCACTCACCTGTTGCGGTCAGAGCAGCCAGCATCACCTCCTAGTTTGTCCCTAGGGGCATTCATAGAGCACGGGAACCAGCTACCTTTCAAGGTACTGGTCACGCACTGATCACACACCTAACTGACCAATCACTATTAAGAGCACGCAGTGGACA
>PVKM010001037.1:9720-70237 GCA_004027735.1 Carollia perspicillata
AGTAAAAATAGCCTCTTCAACAAATGGTTTTGGGAGATCTGGACAGCTACATGCAAAAAAATGAAACTTAAAAAAAAAAACTAAAAAAAAAAAACTTAAAAAAAAAAAGAAACTTAATCACCAACTTACACCATACACAAAAATAAATTCAAGGTGGATAAAAGACTTAAATACAAGTCATAACACCATAAAAGTCCTAGAGGAAAACATTGGCAGGAAAGTCTCAGACATTCCACACAGCAACATCTTCACTGATATGTCCCCTACAGCAAGGGAAATAAAGGAGAGAATAAACAAATGGGGCCTCATCAAATTAAAAAGCTTCTGCATGACTAAAGAAAACAGCATTAAAATGAAAAGAGAACCAACTACTTGGGAAAACATATGTGCCAATGATACCTCAGACAAGGGTTTAATCTCCAAAATATATAAAGAACTTACACGACTCCACTCTAAGACAAGCAACCCAATTAAAAAATGGGCAAAGGACTTGAACAGATGCTTCTCCAAGGAGGACATACCGAGGGCCCAGAGACATATGAAAAGATGCTCAACATCACTATTCATCATAGAGATGCAAACTAAAACCACAATGAGATACCCCCTCACACCCGTCAGAATGGCCAACATAAAAAAATCAACAAACAAGTGCTGGAGAGGATGCGGAGAAAAGGGAACCCTAGTGCACTGTTGGTGGGAATGCAGACTGGTGCAGCCACTGTGGAAAACAGTATGGAATTTCCTCAGAAAACTAAAATTGGAGCTGCCTTTTGAGCCAGCAACTCCGCTGCTGGGATTATACCCTAAGAACCCTGAAACACCAATCCAAAAGAACCTATGCACCCAATGTTCATAGCAGCACAATATACAACAGCCAAGTGCTGGAAGCAACCTAAGTGCCCATCAGCAAATGAGTGGATCAAAACCTATGGTACATTTACACAATGGAATTCTATGCAGCAGAGAGAAAGAAGGAACTTCTACACTTTGCAACAGCATGGATGGAACTAGAGAGCTTTATGCTAAGTGAAATAACCCAGGTGGTGAGGGACAAATACCATATGATCTCACCTTTAACTGGAACACAATCGACAAAAGGAAAAAGCAAACAAAATATAACCAGAGTCAATGAAACTAAGAACAATCTAACAATAGCCTGAGGGGAGGGGGAGGGGACTGCAGGGAGAAGGGTTTTCAGTAACTACTATAAAGGACTCATGGACAAAACCAAGGGGGAAGCAAGGGAAGGAGGTGGGTTTGGAGGGGGTGGGGAGAAAAAACAGACAACTATAATTGAACAACAATAAAATAACTTATATATATATAAATGTCCATGGCTAAAATTCACACATTGGAAATAGGGCACTCAAAGTCACACAGGTGGTAAGCAAAGGAGCTAGAATTTGAACTCTGAGTTTCGAACCAAAGCTCTATATTAGTAAACATTGCTGCCTCTTACAGGTTGAAGAAACCTTAAAAGTGAATCCAGTTATAAGCATTCAGACCTTATTTAGGTGATATCTATGTGATAAGGCAAGGAGAAAAATCCATTCTCTTTAGGAATCAGACAGCAAAACACATATTTTAGTAGAAGTTGCAGAAAATAGTACACGTTCAAATTTTTCAGTATATCACCACCCTCCACAAGAAGCACACTTCAATTTTTGCTTAATATCCTATCTTTAATTAATAATCACAAGAGTCTCAATTATGGTTGCTTGTTATATTGCCTGACAGCATGCTTAGCACTTACATTAAATACAGTGTCTCATGTAGCCCTCACAACCAGCCTATTTGGTCTATGATTTATTCATGTACCTTAAGGGAGCAGTCCACAAAGCCTGCAGAACTCTAACAGGTGCCACCTGCTTGGTTAGGAGTAGGTTAATAGGTTAGGAGTAAGAATCAGAGCAATTCTGCTCCACAAACATCTTGGAAGCAATCATCTCTTCCTTTCATGTGAACACCATAGTTCTGATATTATTCAACAGTAACCTGGTGATGTGTTTTGGTCCAAATGTCAGAAATGTGGTATCAAAAGTAGCGCAGTGTGCTGTGCTTGTTATGCAAAAGAAGCAGGCCCTCTTGACAGCATGAGTTGATGAAACATGGGATAGATACTTAGTCTGCTGCCCATATCAGAACTGGGGAGATGAAAAAATGAAGCAAATATGTTAGAAGAGGGTTAAAGGTCACAAAGTTCCTCATGTTTGTCATGAGATGGTGAGCAGTTTAGCAGAGAGCCTGCTTGTCTTCCATTATGTAAAGTTGTTGCTAGGTGCTGGCTTGCCAGGGCTGCATGTTTCAGCCCTCCTACAACTAGATTTTGCTAATGAAAGGTGAGCTGAGGTCAATGAATGTCACTTCCGGGTTGAGGTAATTTGAGAACAGAGTCTTCTATACCCTCTTTTGTGATCTCCAGCTATATAATAAAGATTTTGAGGCCCTAGGAAATGGCAGAGTCAGGACATAGAAGCATCCAGGTTCCTAATTTATTGCAGGGAGAAAAGTCATCAGAAAATCAGAAACACCATGTTGTATTACTATGAGAATAAGAAATAAACCTTTGTTTTTTATGTTAAGTCACTAACAAATAAAGATTTGTTGTTACGCCAGCTCTTATTACCCTCACTAAAATAGTGTAGAGATGTGAATCTTTATTTCATTAAGAACAGATGGTGTATTGTGTAGTCTATTACCCACTGTCATTGGAATTTTGCAACATGACTACATTGAGGAAACAGACAGAGATGTGTGAAACTTCATTTTGACCATGAGAATGTTGGTAATAGAGCAGTAGAGGAAGGAAGTTCATATTGTAGCAGTAATTCAATTCTGTATGCTCATATATTCCCAGTTCTAGCAACAATGGAGTACTGGAATATATGAGGAGGACTGGACTTACCCTCCTATCCAAAACATTAAATAAGAGAGAGAGAGAAACAAAAAAGTAACAAAGAGAGAAAGATGGGTAAGACGTATGAAACAAATTTTCAAGAAAATGGGTATCAGGCAATGAAGGTCAGTGATTCCTAAGAGAAAGATGCCAAGTGTGGTGGGACCTTGATGCCCCAGCCTACTGAGTTGATAGACTTTTAAGACCAAGAGCAGGGAGGGAAACCAAGGAGATGCTTGGCAGTCTCCTTGAATTGAAGAAACTGAGCTGAGAGCCTGGAGAGATAAGTCTGTTGGAGTTGACAGGACAGAAAACGAGAAAGGAGAGAGCTACACATAGAACTCCAGAGCTTTTTATAAAGGGGCCTCCTTGAGTGTTCAGCACAGTACTGATGAATAAATGTGAATAAATTATTAGAAAGCAGCAGGAAAAGAGCAGTCCAAAAATTAGTAATAACAGTGTCTGGTGCACTCAGAGTAGAGTGGTGCCACCTCTCACTACCCAGACTAGAAAACTGCATAATTCATGGGATATTGGGTAAATAACTCAGAGGGACTTGCCTCATTTGTGTGGGATACTTAGCCTTACATTAAAGGTGACTCTGGTCTTTCCTATGAACTTTGAAAGCAAGACTAGAAAGAATGAAACTGTTTCATGTAACATAACTTCATCCCAGAACAAAGCTCAAGAATATTTGAAATCTAAGATAAAAAACAGATAGGAGCAATAGAAAACTCTTGGCAAGGTGTTAAACCTAATGATATCAACAATCATTAATAAAAAAAATGAGGGATTTCCAGCCATAGTGGATTTCAGAGCACAGAAATTTACCAAGAATAAAGATCATTTCATAATGATAAAGGGATCAATTTATCAAGAAGATATAATAGTCCTAAATATTTATGCAAAAAACAAACAAAACCAAACCACAGAGCTACGAAAAGCATGAAGCAAAATAGTCAAAAGAGTAAGTAGATAGAAAAATCAGTAAGAATTTATTAGATTTTTATGACATCATCAACTAATAAGAACTAAATAACTCTTCACACAACACTAGGGGATAATACACACACACACACACACACACACACACACACAATTTATCAATATAGACCATATTCTGGGTCACAAAAACAAGTCTCAAGAAATTTAAAATGATTCAAGTTCTACAAGTGAGAAATCGATAACAGAAAGTCTCTAAAAAATTCTGCAAATACTTGTAAACTTTAACACACTTTTCAATAACTGATAAGCAAAAGAAGAAATCAAAAGGGAAATCAGAAAGTATTTTGAACTACCAATTCAATGAAAACAAAACCGTCAGTATTTGAGAAATTCCACTAAAGCAGTACTTAAGAGGAAATTTATAACAATAAATACCTATATTGGAAAAAGAAGAAATATCTCAAGTTAACTACCTCAGTTTTCACATTGAGATTAGAAAAAAAGAGAGAGAATTATACCCAAAGTGATGACTCCCAAGCTCATTTCTCGAGGCCAGCATTATCCTAATTTCAAAATCAGATAGACACTGCAAAGAAAGAAAATTACAAGCCAATATCCCTGATGAACATAGATGTAAAGATCCTCAACAAAATATTAGCAAAATGAATTCAGCAATATATTAAAAATATCATATACCACAATCAAGTGGGATTTATTCCTGGGATGCAAGATAGGTACAATATCTGCAAATCAATTAATGTAATTTGCCACATTAACAAAATAAAGGATAACAATTATATGATCATCACTGGCTAGGTAGCTCAGTTAGTTAGAGCATTGTCCCAATATACCTAGGTTGTGGGTTTGATTCCATGTCAGAGCACATACAAATATCAATTAATGAACCCATAAATAAGTAGAACAACAAACTTCTCTCTCTTTCTCTCAAATCAATAAATAAATTTTTTAGAAAACACATAATCACATCAATAGATGCAGAAAAAGCATTTGATAAAATCCAGCACCCATTCATGATAAAAACTCTCAGCAAAGTGGTACTAGAGGTAACATACTTCAACATAGTATAACACCACACTTAATGGGCAATCACTAAAAGCATTTCCCTTAAGCCAGGAACAAGACAAGTATGTCCACTTTCATTGCTGTTACTCAAAAAAAAGAAACTAGATTCTTTAAAAAATTGACTTGTAATTTTTTTAATGGTTTTAAAAATAATTAAACATTTCTTGTCAAATGTGACTACCACAAATTGGAAGATAATATTAAAATATTTTGATTAGAATTACAGTCACCACTTAGTATAAGATCTAATTGAAAACTGTGTATTTCTGGAAGCAAGCACAAGTGTATCTTTTAAAAATATGAAAAATATTATTTGAGAATTGTATGGAAAGTCAGCATTTAATATCTTCTTAAATGCTTTATATTTTATTATAGTTGTTTGTTCTTATTTTATTTATCTTATATTTGTTTATTTTATTTTCATTATTACTGTTTAATATAAAGATAGATATATAATTTTTACCAAGCTCCATTTAGATCTCTTCCAGTTTAACCTAGCGTGGCATATAAATATTTCATAAGTGTGCCATGAAGCAAAAACAGTAAGCAGTAGTACCCTAGTATATAAGCAACACATTAATATTCATAGCTAGATACTTTGTTCTAGATTAAAGGCAGCAGAAATAAGAAGATACCTTTTGACTGTTGATTAGGTAAATGTTCAATTTAAGATCATATATTCCCTAGACCACACAAACAAAAAATCAATGTCGGGATAATGATTGTATTTGAGATCTGTAATTTCATCTGTCAATGAAGCCCTTAAGACAGAAAATGCTGGTATTTTATGAATTAATTGCCCACCATACAGTTTTTTGACACAGAATAGAAATTAATTTCTTACAACTCAGTTTTGTAAAACATATTTTTATAATACATGAAAAATCTAAAGATGTATAAGTATGAAATAAATATGCTTCCCATTTAAATGTGGCATTGATCTATTGCAAAAAAACTCAGATTTACTTAATTTTTGCTTCTAATTTTTCACCTTTTAAAAAAATTCTAGCCTATGAAGTCAAAATATTCTGTATTTGAAAGATCATATTTATTGATTGATGGTAAGGTAGACTAATCACAAAATTAAGAGGTATGACAAGTGGATATTTCTGTACAGCTCCTTTACAGATTTTTTGGTTATAAATCAAACTACTCTTTTTTTTGGCGATGAAGTTTCCTCATCTCTAGAATAAAGGTGTATATTAAGTATTTACTGAATTCCCTTCAACATCACGTGATTTTGTAATTCTGCTCAACTTGTTGAGCAGAAACTAAATATTAAAATTTATAGAATACTACCAGTAGTTATTTTAGTCATAAATTCAAACATAGTGTGGGGGAGTTTCATTTATACCCTGAGTTATTTTTATTTTTACATCATACTGCCTACTAATAAATAAACAGCAAGTATCATGTTAAAAATTCTATACTGGTAGGTGATATCAATAGATTTTGGGGATGGGAGGTTGGATTGACCTTTCCTGTTTATTAGACACAACTTTATGATTTGCTATATACTTTATCTCCTATTAGCTTCTGTCCCCTTCATTGTTTTGCTAGAGTTTTTTTAACACTGAGCAAAACCTTCAAGGTACAGAATTTCCCAGAAGTGGCCCACAGTTAAACAACAGAGTTCCAATTAAGAAACTTGAGAATGGGCCACACTAAGCACTCCCTGCTGATGCATTCCTCTCCCCACCTCCCCCTTTCTTGACTGCCTTGTAATTAGAGTGCTTTTTGTCGATGATGTCAATGCCTATCTCTCCTAAGCCCTCTTACTCTTAAATCCCCTACAAGCCTACTACAGTGATCTGGCTCTTTGCACTTATAGGGGCTCAGATATATTTCTCAAGCCAACACCTCTCTCTTTCAGTTTCTCTAGACTATAAGTCCTTAATTGCAGATTCTAGGTAAAATGGGAGACAAAGGTGTGGAGTGACAGCTGACCTGGAAGAAATTGTGCAAAACGATAGCCTCTCACTTATGCAGATTCGTATATTAATTTTGGATAAGCACATAAGAAAATGCCATGCATGTGAGTTTTATTTGTTATATGTGGTGATATCAGGTGGGAAAGAGGTTGATAACAGCTATGCTAAATCACATAACATTCATTATAAAACAGGGTAAGTCCAAGGAATTCAATTCAAAATGGTGAATTAAGGGGGAAAATGCAGTCATTTAACTTGACAAATTCTAGATGATACATTAAGTCTCTCAGAGACTCAATTGAAGTCAAAGATGAAAGGACTTGCCTAAATCTGAAGGAAAATTCCCTTTAAGGTAGACTCTTCAGTTCCTTTTGGTTCCTAAATATGTGGAGAGCAGTAAATCATAGTGTTTAGGCCACACACTCACCTAATCTTGGAGTCAGACAGTCTAATTCAGCTGAACAAATGGATAACTGTGTGATCATAGGCAAATTCTTAAGTTTTTCTCTTCCTCAGTGCCTTTGTCTGTAAAATGGGTGTATTATTGGTACTTACTTCTAAGAGCTTTGTGAATATTAACTAATTCATGAACAAGAAGCATAATGTCTACCTACACAGTAGGTGCTCAGTAAGTGATAGTGATTGTATTGTCGATGACAGTAATCATGACAGCAATGATGCCACATGCCTATTTTTATAATTATATTGTGATGATACATAATGTATGTTTTATCTCCTTCTTCTGAGATTATCACAGCCTCTCTTACAAACCGCCAAATGGCTCACTAAGTGCTAATATTTCTACCAACTCATTTGGGATACATCTATGAGCAAATCGGGAACACACATTGAATTAAGATGAGCACTTTCAGGAATATGTGTGGTTCTAGAAGGGTTTGCCCCCATGTACTTCCTGGTGGGAGAGAATTTTCAATAGATGCCAATAAGTATTATTCCTTTGTTGGTTCAAATTAATTTGAAAGAGCCTCAGCAGTTCAGGTTCATTTAGCACAGTATCTGAGATTGTTTTAACCTGGGATGTAGTAATCTCAAGGAAACAACAATTGAGCCAGTGGTTCAGGGTTTCCAGCTGAAACCACAGGAGTGCTTTTTCTACAAGGAAATCAGCCAAGCTCAATTCGTTTAAGAAGTTCAGGTTAACATTTTGCTTTTTCAAAGAACGACCAAGATATTCTGAATCATTTACTTCTTTCCCATTTGCCATTCTTTTGATGAGGTGGATTCCACAATTGCAAAACACAAGGAAAACATTTAATCAGTAAAACAGCTAGAAGTGATTTATAATAACATTTAATGGCTCAATCTCAAATCTAGTTTTGGTTCTAGTGTTACAAGAGAGATTTTTCGGATTCCTTGTGTGAAAGTTTGGCAGAAGACAATTGAAAACCATGACTTCCTCACTTTTTTTTTTGATGTTTCATTATACCACTAAGCACTATGTCCAATATTTCCCTGAAAATATATAACCCACTTTACCTAGTGCAGGAGTGTCAAACTCATTTTCATCAGGGGCCATTTCAGCCTCATGGTTGCCTTCAAAGGGCCAAATGGAATTTTAGGGCTATATAAACATAACTACTCCTTAACTAGAGGCAAGGGGCTTGGTGCTGCCACTGGGTAGAAACAAGGTACCAGGCCAGATAAAACAAGGTGGAGGGCTGGATTCGGCCCAAGGGCCTTGTGTTTGCCACCTGTGGTCTAGTATGTTCATCATTTGCCTCTGACTAAAACATCCAAATGACTGAGAGTTCATTGTAAGGAAATCATTATGCATATGAGCAAAGGATGTTCACCAGAGCATTGTTTAGAATTTTGGAAAATGAAAACAGTACATACAATAGAAAATGGAAGAGAAAAAAATGAAGTATCTACTATATGGGCTACTGTGCAACAATTAAAGTAATGATGTAGAAACTCATACAATGTTGTGAAGAGGGGCCCGTGATTCCTTTTTAAAACTGAAGTAATAATACACCCACGAAAATTATATTCAGTAACTTATCAGTTATTATTCTGGCTCCAACCAGGAGAGAAAGAACACAGTAATTTTAGCATTGAAATGTTAATAAAAATAACTAACTATGACAGGGGATTCAATTAATGAAAGAATGTCTAGTGACAAGTAAAGCAAACTTTAAAAAATATAGAAATAGCAGATACAAGGAATGGCTACTAACCCTCTAGCTGAGAAAGAAGTCTTCCTCTGACCCCAAAGGACTGAGATTCAGCCCTGTTTGGAGAGAACACAGCTTACTGGATGGTTACAGAGGTCGCTGTGTTTCCTCGTGATGAGACTTTCTGGAAATATGCCCTCTGTAACACGCTGGAAGTATACCTTCTGGGGTTCCAGGAAAAGCCATTTATGACATATTTTTCACCTGGGGCACTCTACTACAAAACTTTTTGATAGGAGGCACCAGGGGAGGCTGTGGGCTGCTGTGTACTGCTGAAGATGTCTTCAGAGAAGTTGTTGGCACTGTGGAGAGGACACCAAGAAGCCCTCAGAGATGCAGGAGTTGTGTGCTGGAGAAAGTGCCGGCACTGCTGAGCTGGGTACTAGGAAAGTCACGGATGCTTAAGGAGCCAGACACCAGAGAAGACAACAGAAGCTTCCAAGCAAGCGCACCAGGACCAAGAAGGCACACCTTTTCTCTGTAACATCCTTCCAGTGCCACCTATTAGGAAACCCTAATATCACACTGGTGGCCAAGGGAAAAACTACTTAAAGGTCCCACATATATTTTCACAGGACAGCTGAAAATTGGTGAATTTAGAGGAGACAGGCAATAAATAAAAAACTGGCACAGAGAATATATATTAAAATGCTAATATTAGATCTCTTTGGGTGGGAAAATTATAGGTTAACTTTATATTCTTCTTGGAGCATTGCCATATTTCTACAGTGTAGATGTAAATAAATAGATTTCCTTTGTTAAAAAAAACTAACAACTCAGCTACCCAAAACACTTAATATTCATTCAATAGCTTTTACTTTATGTGTAATTACTCACAGGATAAAGTGTAAGCACAAGAGCAATGTGGATGCTGCTCATTTAAGGGACTAATCAGTCTCATCATTTTGTGGGATCAAGACAAAAGGACCACTGACATATTTCTCAAGTTCTCTCCCATTCTGTTACTTAAAACACTCTCTTTAACTAGAGGGATAATGCAAATCAAGTTCTAGTTCTCCAAACCTGCTATGTTTCATGTGTGTTTTAGGGGTATTAATAAGTGCTTCTGGGGGAGAAAGATACAGGTGAAATATGTTTTGGAAATGACTTAAAAGGGAAACAGGCTTACATATTAATGAGTTTCTCAGAACTGTATAACTGATGCACACTGAACTCTGAGGAGAGGTGATCAGCCTCTTGACCCTATTCAATTTAAATGTCCCTGGATGTAAGAAAGTGATGGGTAAATGTTTTAAGGACTGGTGCTGTAAAGTCAGTGAAGGGAACATGAAAGAAACTGCCACAAAGCAATGGGCTAAATTAATGGACACTATTCGTTTAGCTATATTTCAAATAGAAGGTGGGGAGATAAGGTAAGCATTTTTTATATGATGTATTTTAAGGGTTTGGGTGAGAACATGTGTAAGAGATGGGGAAGGGTATACTTGCAAGGCCTAGTACATATATAAGAACAGAGAAAAGAAACCTGCCTACAGCAATGCCAATTCTTCAGTGCCAAATGTATCTATAAATATTATATATGGTATAGAAAAATATACAAAAGATGAAGTCTCTGTGTTTAATGTCACATTCACCTATGAGCAATCTACAGGGAAAAACTGTATTCATTATGAAATTTGCCTACGAACATTGCTGGAATATCTCTTCCACATCCCTTATGGTTTCAGGTCAGAATTTTTCCACACATGAGAGAAAATTTAATTTTGATCCCAAATTCCAGATTAGTGTCATGGATTTGAAGCAGATGTGTCAGAGGTGGAAGTTCTAAGAATGGATTGACATCTGAAGGTGGTATATAAGCACTAAACACAAGATTTTCCTCCTGGAGCAGTGATTCCTAAATGTTAGTGCAAATTATGGCCATCAAGAAACTTTTTAGAGGAAAAGACTCTAAGGTTTCATTTGAAGAGTTTCTGGTGGAGTAGTCTGGAATAAGTCTCTTATATCTGTCATTTTTAGAAAGCATGCCAAGTGATTCTAACGCAATGGTCCTTTGAACCAAATTTTACAAAGCTCTTCACCATGGGATTTTGGTAGGCAAATACAGGCACGTCTTCCCAATAGACCTTTCCTGGGACTGCCCCTCCCTCTTCTATCCATATGGATGGTGGGCAAGGCCATGTCTTCGCCATGCCTCTAGTTGCAGATGATGTGGCTTGACCCAGCGACCCAATGATAATGCGCCCTGGGACATATGGAAGTAGAGCTGGGTGGTTCCATACCAGTCTCGCTGTTCTTTTGAAAGGAAATACACAGTTGTAAGTGATGGCAGTTTTTACTTTCTATCTTGTGAGGAAAGGAGATTCAGTGTAGGAATGAAGCAGACATGCAGAAAGAGAACTAAGGAAATGGAGAGAGAATTTCTTGGTCTCCAGAAATGCTTCCATCCCTGAAACCTGTAAGTTGCTAAGATGTGGCTGCATCTATGCCCTTGGGTTTGTGAGACATCCTCAGTATACTTATATTTAAACTTCTCTTTTGATAAAAGATAAAATCAAGAGTCCTAACTAATACAGAGAACATTCTTCCTCCCTATTTATTGACTTTATTCACTTACTTCTCAAACTCACTTTTCTGGCTGGTGAATCAAAACAATGACAACTAAGGGGTTCAATGACTCCCCAAATCCAAAAGGCATTTTACCTCATCTTCTTGACAACACAGATGTGTGATATTGCTGACATCTTCCTCCTTAAGAAACACATTTTCTTCTTAGTATCTTTCACACCACATTTTCCCCATTTTCCTTCTGTTTCTCCAATTACTCTAAGGTTCAGCAATTAATTGTTGGAGCTCATCAAATTGTAGTCCTGGGCTTCTTTTTTTTAAGTGCTCTTATCCATAACCACAACTTTAGACTAACACTCTGGTTTGATTTTGAAAGCCAAAGCCAGCAGTTACTTAGTTTCCCCTTCAACCTGTTTTCATTTGATCTAAAGCAAGTCACAAGATACATTCTGCATCGATGGCCTCCTATATTCCAAATAAAATAGGCGAGCATTATGCTACGTGAAATAAGTCAGGCAGCAAGGGACAAACGCCATATGATCTCACCTTTAACTGGAACAAAATCAACAAAAGAAAAAAGCAAGCAAAATATAACTAGGGACATTGAAATTAAGAACAATCTAACAATAGCCACAGGGGAGGCGGGAGGGGACAATGGGGGGAAGAGTCTTCAGGAACTCCTAAAAAGGACACATGGACAGAACCAAAGGGGAGGGTGGAAGCAAGGGAGGGAGGGAGACTTGGCTGGGGACAGGGAGAGTGATGAGGGGAAAATGCAGACAACTGTAATTGGACAATAAAATAATTAAAAATATATAATCAGGTGCAAAAGAAAAAATAGGGGCTGAAGAAGGCAATGAGTTTGCATAAATTCGTCCACTTTAATGTAAAATTCAGTGGGTAGCTTTTGTCTTAGAGAAAGCAGCATCCATTTGATTTAAACCCTATTTTTGCATCTATCTGTACATCACATCCAGGTTCATAGAGAACTGCAATGGGGTGGGGACCCAGGTAGTGCCTGGATATGACCCTACCTTTCCAACCCAACAAGAAAACACTTCTTTGCTCATGACTTCAGTCAAGTTGAATGAAAATGTTTTGGGGAGTTTAGAGGCCTATACACAAAGCACGGAAGCTCTCTCAAGTGCTGTAATATAATTATAAAAGCTTTTCTAAAAAATTACTGTTGCCTTTCAGTTTTCCTTCCTATATTTTATTAAACTCCATCTTATTTTAATTGTGACATAAGGAAATATTTTGCCCTGTGCTTTCTTAATTTATCCCTCCCTTCCTTCCTCTGTACCTTATTAAAAAATAAGCCTAAAACTTCAGCTTATTTCTAAAAGGCTTCACCAGCAAAGGGATATGTTACCTCCTGCTACAATCAATACAATACCTAACAATTTATCATTGAAGCCGGAAGAAAGTTAGTGGCATACCTGAAACCATCTTTTATTTTAATTATCCCTTGCTGTACTAGTAATGACTTATCCTTTATTATTCCCGAGTCATACATTTAAATCTAAAAAGACAAATGTGATTTCATTCCTCTAAATTATTTCATTATAACCACATACTCCCTAACTGTAGGAGATGCTTGAGCCATTTGCTGCTTAAAATTTCAGAAGACTCATGCTCACATAGTCCCCACTGGCCCTTTGACAAATGGACTAAGAGCTTCCATCAAGGCTCCTGATCAGAACAATAAATGAATATATCAAGTAAAAGCAGGATAAAGGGTTAACACTAAGAATAGCCTTAAGGGAAAAGCCTAATTGTATGCCTTCCATGGGCAAGATACTCATTATATTTCTTTCAAAATGCTTTTAGGGAAATACTATAGGCACGTGTTAATATATGTGGCATTTGATTTGTAAAAAAACTTTAATGGTGGAACACATCATTCAAATAGCACAAGATGCAGTGTTTAATTTTTAAGTGGCAACTTTATTGGGGTTCATTTTTACTCCTTATTCTTCAAAACCCAATTTTAACATTACCTTTAGGAGGTTTGCCCCACACCTGTCCCTGAACCCAAGCAGCAGTTATTCTTTTACAGGTGTCTTTCTCTTATCACATTGCACCATAATTATTTACTTAATCAACTTTCTCCTTCACTAGGATATGAGATCTCTGAAGCCACGATCCCTGTTTTATTAAGTTTGAATCTCTAAAATTTAGTGCATTCAGTGTTTCAACAAATACATGTTAAATGCCTACTCTTTCCCAGATGTGTGTGCTGGGTACAAGGTGGCTGGTCAAAAAGAGAGCTATGGTCCTGAGCTCATAGAGTTTAGAGTTCGGAGAAGGAGACAATAAATACAGAAGTAAATATCCCAACACATAATTACAAATTTACATGACTATTATAGCCTGAAACAGGAGGATATTGCCACATGCCATAACCCCAGGGGGGGTTCTTGGGATAAACAGGGAAGGCTTCCCTGCAGAGACCCACTCTGGGGTAAGGGGTGCTCAGCAGAGCATCCAGGCTGCAGCAGTAGACTGCATGAAGTTTCGGAGACAGGGAGGACTCAGCAGGAGTAAGAGAAGGGTTGAGGGAATAAATAAATGGTCTGGAAATGAACTGTACAGCAATATGATGGAAGGTATAAACATTATTCCTGTCTCCAAAGAGGTTGTAAAGAACAAAGAAAACAAGGGAGCTGAGAATCACCGTTCTTTCTGGCCCTCATGTCACTCTCTCTATTACTGTTTTTTTTTTCTTATTTTATCCAGGGCAGACATTGCTAATCAATCATGACATTCTTCTGCACCAAGGCTAGACAGAGCCTGGAAATTTTTCTTAACTCAATGCTTCTGGAAGCCACTACCAATCATTCAAAATTGGCATTCAAGAAGATACTGTTTTACTCTTTTTGACTAAAGTGGTTAATATCATTTTTATGTAATGAGTAGGTAAGCAAAGGGTTTGCTATCTGTTTGAAGATACTGCAGCTAGCAAATAAAGCCTATATACAAGGTCTGTCCAGAAAAAGTCCAGCCCTTGTTAATATAATGAGAACAATTGGCATCACATCAATGTAACCTGGTAGCCAAGGAGAGTGGACTGGAATACACATGCATGAACAATGACAATTTCACTGTACTAGTCAGTAGGGATGGGAGACACCATTGAGTGAGCATGTGCACTGTATGGCTGTTGCATTCAAAATAGCTGAGCAAGTACAGCAACAAATTTGCATCAAATTTTGTGTTAAGTTTGAACATTCCTCTGTAAAATCTATGCAGATGATTCAGAAGGATTTCAGGGATGATGCAATGAATGCAGTGTGGCACAAATGCTTCAAAGGTAGTCAAGAATCTGTTGAAAGTGATCCACATTCTGGAAGGCCTGCAACAAGCAGAACATCTGAGAATGTTGAACATGTATGGGCTGCCATCAACAAAGATCAGCAACTGACAATGCGAGAACTAGAAGCTGAGCTGGGGATTCCAAAAACTACTGTGTCTGAGATTTTGATGTAGGATCTTGGCATGAAGCATGTCATGGCAAAATTCATTTCACAGCTTCTGCTACCAGAGCAGAAGGAACAGCATACTGTAGTTGCTACAGACTTGATTCAAATCACTACCAGTGAACCAGATTTCCTCAAGAAGGTCATAATTGGAGATGAATTGTGGGTATATGGCTATGATTCAGAAACAAAGACCCAGTTGATCAGGATCATGTTAACTGTATTTTTTGATTGGGAAGGTGTTGTCCATCACAGGTATGCCCCTCCAGGCCAAACAATTATTTAGTACACCTCAATGTTCTTTGTTGGTTGAGAGATGTAATACAATGTTTCTAGTATCTTACATCTTTTCCAATAAATGCCTTTATTTTTCATAGTAAATGGCTGGATACTTCCTGTACAGACCTTGTATATAAAGCAGTAAACAATGGGTATAAAGCCTAGGTCAGTATAGGTGTTGAACTGACAGGAGTGATTATAATGATGGTGGTGATGAAGGTAATGATGACAGAACAATATGGGCTTTCCCGTATCTGATGGCAGCTAGCATTTGAGACTAGTCCTAAGACTGAGAGATGGCCAAGAGTGATGCACAGAATGCCCTTGAAAGACTTTGTGGTTTTTATTTGAGACAGCAGAGCTGTTAAAAATTCGGAGAAAGACATATCCTATATCTAAGCAAACAAGACCACCTACAAGGGAATATGCAGTTGGAAATCAGTATCTTGATCTATTCTTAGTGCAATTAGAAATGACCCACCTGGCGGCTTTGCTGACTTGATCCCTTGTCTGTGTACTAAGACCAGAATATCAGCAAGCCAGAGTCAGCCAGTCTGAAATACTTATTTTTTCTTTACCTTCATTGAGCAAACCAGGCATCTTAGGTATAAAATGATAGCATTTATAATTTAGTAAGAGCTAAACTCAGAAGTACTCTAATACATTATTAAGGTTGAAAAATCAAACACTTAGGAAACCAAAGAATTACAAAGGTTTAGTTGTTATGATGACATTAATTGGAAATATGCTGTCTACAGTACATGTTGTGAATCTTGTTGGCTATGAATTGATGTATCGAGACCTAGCCACAGGATGTAGTTACACAATCAGTTGAACTTTGCTCACTTAGAAGTTCTTCTGAGGATGTTTTATTATATATTATTTCACTCTAGGACTCCCTGTATTGGATAGAGTATAGTTCCTGAGTTATAGCCATGGTCACCGCATTGTCTATTTTATGTCACCACTGTGGCCTTTTACATGTATTATGTATAATGCATACAATAACCCAGGAAGGACTGACTCTATTTCCACCTTATAGACAAGGCAACTGCAGTTCAAAGAATTTAAGGAACTTGCTCAATTTACATAACTAAATAAATGATAGGGTTGGGATTTTAATGCACTTCTCTCTCACTGCAGAGCTCATATTTTCACTACCATTTGTTTGCCTGTGCATTAGCTTTATTTCATTCCACAGCCACACATAGGTTAGGGAAAATTACCTGATCACTCCAAATACAGCATTTGCAGAGACCTGTGTTTCAGAAAAGGAGAGAATGGGTTATCTCTTAGGGAGAGAGTTATTCCCATCTGATGCTAGAAAGATCTAGGGCTTCCATACTCTGCATCATACCTAAAGTCACTCTGACAGCACCTGGGCAAAGCATGTGATCAGCACTTTCTACCTTCCCTATGGCTACCCCTGATGCTAATCAATTTTTATCTTCTTATAGATGCTCATTTTAACAAGTCTCTCTTTGTAAACAAGCCAGGCCAAATTATCCATTTGATTCACCTTAATGATACCAAATGCTTCTTCCATATCCTTTCCTAGTTTTCTCTCACAATTGTAGGTGCTATCCATTCTCCTTTCACTGGACACACAAACATACATACACTTGCCAGGTGATAATATGGCAAGGAATCTGCTGTATCATCTTTTTAACCCAGGAACCACAGTATCATTATTCAGTTTCTACTCCAACACTCTTTCATTCATATCCCAATTCTCCTTTTATTTTGTGCAGCTCAGAAAAGAAGTGATTGATTTTTGCAGAGATCAGACCCTGTGCTCTCAGTGCTGTCTCCAGTAGATATTCCAAAGCAAGTACAAAGATGAGCAGCTGCTAAGATGGGAGAAGTGGTCAGGAAGGCATGGAGACCTAAACAGATTAGTAATGGGGACAAAGAAGGAAAATGAAAGCTCTGTGCATTGCGAAAGATGGATATGGCCCTCTTGCCAAACAGACGCACCTTCTTTACATAATTGAAATGATCCCATTCCCACACCTCCCTAAAGTACCTGGAATGTTTTTACTATGATTTTTATTGGCAACCCAGCATGTGCTAAAATGACAATATCACAGCAAATAGAACAGATTGACAGTGCGGCAGCAATCACCATCTCTTTCCAATGTTTTCTCAGCTTTCCGAGCAGGCTGTGGGTGTCCTGTGAGGCTCTTTCATTTTCTGGCAGAGGCCAAGTGCTGGAAGATATTAACTAAGCACCTAAATAAAGCCTCTAAAAGGAAAGGCAGATAGAAAAAAATCAATTTAAAATACTGTAACTAGCATGTTATGCACCAGTTCAAATATGGGGCAACCTAATCATTGTGAATGACAAACAAGTGCTCATAAACCCACTAGTTATTAGCGGAGAATGCTCCATTTAAAAGGTGATTTTTGAATCACAGATATGGCAGAAGGCTACAAATTATAACCTTTCAATAATGGCAATCCACAGAAAAGCTATTTACTGCTAAATTGGAGGGCAATAAGAAAATATCACCTGCTTAACTATGCTTCCATTGATTCCATCAAGTTGTTTGCCTGGCAATATCTGGGCTCTGATAAAAAGTTGAAGAAAAACTCATTCCCCCCCATCTAAATATTATTAATTACAAGACTTCATTTTCAAAGGTATGTCACAGTTTGGCAGAAAAGAATCTGTTCAACCACCATTAATTATATTTAATAATTTATTATATGAGTTCTGTTCAGAAAAATCCAGCCATTGTCAATATAATAAGAATGGTTTGTATGATATCAATGTAACCCGGCCAAGGAGAGTGGACTGGAATGTGCATGCATGAACAATGGCAACTTCACTGTATTAGTCAGTGGGGGTGACAGACGTTGTTGAGTGAACATGTGTACTGTGTGGCCATCACATTAAAAAATGACTGAGCAAGCAGAGCAATGAATCTGCATCAAATTTTTCATGAAGCTTGAACATTCCTCCACAGAAACTATTCAGATGATTCAGAAGGCTGCAGCTATGGGCAACTGGTGATTGGCAGCTTCATCATGACAACACGCCTACTCATGCATCACATCTCATGCAGAGTTTTTTGGCAAAACATCAAATCACCTAGATGACTCAGTCCCCCTACAGCCCAGTTTGGTACCCTGCAAAGTGTGGATTTTCCCACAACTAAAATCACCTTTGAAAGGAAAGATATTTTAAACTGTATTTGATATTCAGGAAAATTAGACAGGGGAGCTGATGGCATTTGGGAGAACTGTGTGAAATCCCAAGGTGCTTATTCTGAAGGAGACTGAAGGGTCATTGTCCTATGTACAATGTTCCTTGTATCTTATATTTTCTTCAATAAATGTCTCTATTTTTCATATTATATGGCTAGATACCTTCTGGAGAGACCTCATGTTTATAATTTATTAAAGCATAATTATTTTCATATTCAAGTACTTTCACAGATTTTGCTTCCTCATATTCCATGATGCATGGATGGAATATCAATGCAATTGCACCGTGAAAGGAAATTACAATATTCCTGTGAAACCAATCCCAAATAGTAAGCTGTGATAGGAAAATTGTGGGGCTTCATTCCCTGTATTAACAAATGTCAACCATTAGAATTGCACTTTTTTGTACCTGAGGATGTGGGCAGAATTGTGTAACCAGATGAGGAAATTTAAATTGACTTTTTGGCAAAATGACCAGTTAATGCCAAAATTACCCAAAGTGTTTAGAAGAAGCAGAGAGGGGAGGCAAGAAGATCAATGAAAAATGTATTAAATTAAAATAAAGATCTAGCTATCAACAGGGTAAAACAAAAGAACAAAACAAATAAAATAAATTAATTGAAATAACTGTGAATATGAGGTCTGAATTTAGCTTTTAAAAATTATGTGTATGAGCAGAAGTTGGATATTTGACTTAGTAGTTTTATATGCAGAAATTTATTCTAAGAGTATAATTTGAAGAAGTCACAGAAATCTACATAAATTGTATTAATTGGAGAATTATTGGCAAAAAGATAAACTTCAAAACAAGTTAAGTGTCCAACAATAGAGGATCATTTAAATAACTGACCCCATAAGTCAAAATATGCAGCAACATGTAAATTACCCAAATAAAAATATTAGATCATATGGGAAATAGTCTTAATATGTTAGCTGAAAATGTAAGAGAACAATTATATAACAGTACATCTATAACACTGTTAAATAATGTGTGCCTAGAACATCAGTATATGTAAATATATATGTATATATAAATGCATATGTATAAATAAGTGGAAAATGTAAAAATGCAAGAGATAAGTATTTCAAAATTCTGGAGGTATATATATGTTTATTTTTCTTTTACATTTTTGTATATTTTATCATTTTCTACAACAAATTATTAATTTAGCTACTATATATTTTTGAACAATACTGTTTTTTTAATCTGTTTTTACAATATATAGTGGTGAAGGTTTTGCTTAACACCGTGAAATTTATAGGCTGTTATTGTGAGCCTTGTGATGTTTACAAGATTAAAACATGTTCTAAAACCTCTAAGTCTTTTGGCTCAACAATTCCAGTCCTAATGTAGGAGTTTATCATAAGATGACCAAGCAACTGCGTAAATACAATGTACAAAAGAAATTTGCTGCAATAACATTTAAAACAGGAGACACATGGAACCAACATTAAGTCTACCAAAAATGGATTTATGGAATGAATATTGGTATATCCACTGCATGTGGTTCTACAGCTATTACTATGATAATGTTCAGGGAATGCAAACTCAGCCCTAGAGGGGCTGTTCTTAAAGACTCTTTATGAGAAGCAAGCTATGCTGATGACTAAGCCCACTGGAGAGGACCTGCTCGGTATAAAGGGAACATGTGAAATTCCACTTCACCACATCCACATAAGGCTGCACACCCATATAAGCAGGGTGTCCAAGAGAAGCCACAAAATGTCTAGACTTTTCAAATGCTGTGCACACTCTGAGGGAAAATAAAATCTCTGTGGGCTGAACTCACCCATCAGCCAAGAGCTTACAAATTTTGATACAGAAGTAAATTTATAACCATTTAGTAATGTCCTGAATTTATATTCAGTTTTAGAAACAGGTTTAAAACACTGTATTTTTATTTAGGTAAAATGTATTAGGCATGTGTGTCTATGTGTTGGTCACAAAAATGAACACATGAAAAACAGGAAGAGAAAAAAAATGAATGGATCTTGAAGAATATGAAAGGGTTTGTGTGTGTGTGTAATGTAATATTTTGAATGATCTGAGTGTTCTTTTTATATACATTACATCTATAATCTAATGTCAATATGTAAAATTATATACATATTTTATATAATTCTATATTTTCATTTTTGAAATAAGCATATATAGGTATTGTGATATAAGAACTACACTTACTAGAAATGTAGTTTTCAGTGTATGTGTGTGTGTGTGTGTTGCCTCACTCTGTCTCAGATGGACCATGTTAGAAGCACTAGAGCCAATCTTGTAACACTTCCTATTTTTAGAGTAATTTTAGAAAAAAAAAAACAAGTATAAACATTGGTGAACAAGATGCTGAAGGACCTATACATACTTTTACAAGATTAATGGAAAAAAGATACTGAATGTTTGCCTTATGCTAAGGAATTTCAGGGGTGTGATAACAGACTACAACAAGTGTATTTGAAACTGACATTGTTTCTTTGTAGTTCCAACAGGTCAAATTAAGAGCAATGGGTGGGATGCTTCAGTGAAGCAGATAGGAGAAAGAACTACAAAAGTTACATATATCCATATCTAGGATCACTTAACTCACCAAGTAGAGCATTCAGCTCTTCAGAAGAGTTCACAATAAGGCTAGATGAGTATAACCTAATTTAATAGAGTAAATTTTTATTTCAAGGGATTTCAGAGAAGACATAAACTCAACTTCTAAAATCAAGGTCATATTTCCCTTTGAGACTTAATAATATAACAATACAACCTTCTTAATTATGGTATACAACAGGTAGTTGATTTGAGAAAGACACTATGTGTGAGGTCATATTCATTAATTCATTGATTCACTGATTCAACAAATACTTACAGTGGGACTGTGTAAAGTTCCTGGGATCCCATGGAACAGAATATCAGCAGAAATGAATCTGTTTAACAGAACTTAAAGTTGTGGAAGGCAAATCATTAAATGTTTACACAAAATAGAACATGCAATGTATCTTGAAATAGGAAATACAGATGATTATATGTCCAGAGCTTGGCCTCGGAGTAAGTCTTCTCTAAATAGATGATTTTTGCTTTTCTCTTTCTTTACTCTATCTTCATCACTTACACCTGTATTTCCTTCTTTAGTGACATATATTTGTCCTTTCCACTTGTAGTTATGAAAATTTAGGTGTCAATCTCCTATATAACTGTGGGTCTCCCTATTACAAAACAAGAACTGCAGGCCAATGAATGCCAATATCATGAATCCCAAAAGGGTTACAACGGTTCTCTAAAAACTTCAATAAGTATTTGGTCTTCCCTATTATTTCCAAATGATGCAGGTATGGAAGTTTTCATATCACAGGCCTAGAATCCCTTCTACTAATTAGTATGTTGGAGATGTAGTTTTAATAGTAACAGACTATAAGTTATTTTAATTAGTGACTTGCCAACTCCCAAAGTGGTTTCATATATATGATCGGCTACCATTGAAAAAGGAAAAAAGTCCACACTGCTACTCATCTTCACGGAATTGTCCATATAAGAAGCAGAATTGCTCTGTCAGATCACCCACTTTTGGAATGCATTAGCCACAGTATTTTAAAATATGTAATAGTTCTTTATCTTCACTGTGTGTTGGAGTAATCTTCCACTTAGAGTTTTCCAGAGAAAGGGAAATAATAGGATATATATATACATATATATATTTATAAAGTAATATATGTAATTGATCTAATATGTGTAATTAATATTAAACATACCTTGAATATTTAATATATATACATATTAAATATAAGCTGGAGACCCCCAAAAATTAGTGGTATATTTCTGAAACCTGGAGGGCTGATGTATAAGCCCAGTCTGAGGACAGGGGAATACCAACGTTCCAGTTCGAGCAGTCAGGCCTACAGAGTGAATTCTCCTATCTGCCTTTTTATTCTATTCAGATCCTCAGTAGATTGGATGAGGCCCATTTACATTGGGCCTCATTGGGCTTTACCTCACCTTCTGATTCAAATTCTGATCTAATCTGGAAACACTCTCACAGACCTCCTCAGAAATAACATTTAGTCAATTTTCTGGGCAGCCCATGATCCAGTCAGGTTGACAGAATATTGGCCATCACATTCTGTGAATCTTAAAATATACCAAGGCCTCAGACCAACTCCTCAGAAATTCATATTTAATTGATGTAGATTATAGCCTGGGCATTCATACATTTAAAAGTGCCCTAGGAGATTTTAATGGATAGCCAAAGTTAAAAACCATTAATATCATAAATCACATCTCTCTTGATGAGATGTCAAAATGCTTCTCACTTTATTTCAGTTGTTGATTATCTGGGAGATGTTTGTCCACCTCTGCCAGGTGTCTGCCATGCCCCAATGTACTCCATGTAGTCAATATGTGCAAACAGACCATTGCAAACATGTGCCTCCAAACCTGATGAAAATAAACCCAATTACTTTTCCCAACCTTGTGGTATATGGGCAGATTTCTTTCACATTTCCCACATTGCATGATAGGCATAATTATTCCCATATAGAAGGTGAATTAACATTCAGAGAAAGGAAGAAAGGTGCACATTGCCATGAAGCTAGCAAATTTAAAAAGTTAGAAAAAGGTCAAGTTTCCTGACTTCCCTTTAAATAAGTATTAGGTGTCATAATTTTATTTACTCCACAGACACTACTGTCAAGGGTGAGCAGGAAAAAAGCAAATAAATGGGTATGTAGTAGACCTATGAGCAGGAACATAGCTACTAGCATTCTTCATGCAAAAGACCTGATGTGTGTTTGGCCATTAGAGAGGTTTAGTCAGCTATATTTACAGTCCCATAAATGGGAAGAAACATCATGACAAAAGGAAATTCTATGAATCAAGGAAAAACACATCAAATTAAATAAATAATTAATAGGCAGAGCAAAGATCACAGAGCTGGCTTTGATAACAAAGCATCTAAAATCAGTGTTGAAGTGTTTCTCTAACCACCTGGTCTACTAGTCCAGGTGAAGAGGAAAAAACTGAAACTATCATAGATTTAGTGAAAAAATTAAACTAACAATAAAAGCCAATAGTGAAGATGAATTCTGAATTGGTGATTTTTTAAAACAATTTTCAGAAGATTTCCTTTGCTCTGTTAATGCTGTGTCAAGGTCATTTTAGAAATAAAATAATATTTTTCTTCTTGCTTGAGTTTAAGCATAAATTTTCAAACTGCGTTAAATCAAAATGCTTCTAGAATCATAGAATTAAAGATCATCGCAGGTTATTGAAGAACTCTAGTCACTCCCTCATTTACAGACAAGAAAACAAAGGCAGTAAGTGCTTGCAAGATGGGCTTGAAGTCAACACTATCTCTTTCACTGGCCAGGACAAGATTAGAATTCAGGTCTCCTATTTCCTCTTCACTTAATTATTCAGCATTATCTACCCATTTGGGCACAACTAATGCACTGCTGTTTGAAACCCGATCATTCAAATGGTAGTCAGAGCACCATACTTCAACAGTGTTTCTGTCATCTTTGAATGGAATATTAAATAACTGGCATTCATGTTTTGAGTGTCTTTCCACATGAATTATATGTTAACCTCTATTTCAATATTGATTTGTGACTTATTTTATAGCATGTTACTCTTCCCCTGGTCTCTTCTTACAGTTCTGAGCCACATGCATTCTAGAGTTCCTAAATTGTGTTATTTTCTGAAGGATATGGCTTTGTCTACCATGACTAACAACCCAAAAATAGCCATTGCTTATACCTAGAAAAAAATGTTGATAAAATTTCAGATGAGATTCTGTATTCATTTTCTTCACAAAAAAGAAACCTATTTGATTTAGACTCTAAACTCTAGAAGAACACATAGGGCTTACAGAAATATCTGAGTCTTATATGGGATGTTATATATGGATATTTTGTGTCTATTTAATCAGCTAAAGCACATAACTAGTTAATAATGGTCACTAAAAAATGGAAGACCTCACTTAAAAGAAACAAATGATGATCTTAGCTATGGAAATAAAGTGCGTTTCAAGCTTATGTATGGTTGTTCAATTCTATCCTGAACTGTGGTCTGTTTCTCGGGACATCAGTATAAAAGACAAATTAGCTGATAAGGAGGAATAAGTTTAATAGAGATGTTAAAAGCATGGGCTTGGTCACATGGACAAGTGACTCAGCCTCTCCAATGTTCCCTTTGCACATCTATAGAATAGAGAATCAAACATGTTACCAAAAGATATGCTTCTCCTTTGAACATGCTTCAGCCTTCACATGTTTGGGAGAGAGTAAGAGATCAGATGTCTCCCCCAACCCCTCTCACCATTTTTGAAAGAGGGATTCCTAACATTATTGGACAATAACCAGAACATCTATTGAGTGATGAGCACAGTCATTGCACTGGAAAGTGACAACACATGTCACACAGTCTGTTGCAGTATCTCAGCCTGTGACTGAGAGAGTGAAGCATGTTAACTTAAGTTTTCCTGTGATCTAGTCATCTGTGATTTGGAGGTGAGAGAGAGAAGGGTCTCGGAATTCCAAAATGAGGCAGTAGGGGCTAGTTCACTATTAACAAATAATATTTTGGCCTTTCCTGGCTATTTTTCCTTGTGTGCAGAGCCTTGACAGGAATCTTAAAACACCCACCTCAGATGTCTGTTATTAAATAAGATCTAATATGAAAAGCACACAGTGCAGAGCCTGGTACACAGTAAATTGTTGATGAATATTAGTTAGAAGGCCTTGAATCTGTACTTCAACATTTGTTGTTAAATCAGTTTGTGTGGGACTGGTTGTCCTGAACCTCAGAATGAAATAAATCCCTGTGTTCTCATAAATGCAAAGCTCTTTGAAATTCTAGATGACAGGCTGTGTTAACTCAGGTATGCAGAAGCTGTGTGCTGGGCATTCCCTCAGGACTCAGGTATTGACTGAATGAGCACTCAGGGTGTAGAAGCCAGCTTGGTGGTGGATGGTAAACCATCACCTGTGCACATGCTACCTCCTGTTAAGCAGAAGGCTGTCATGCAAATTGCTTTCTGAATCATTCATTAGCTGTCATCTTCCCCCACCTCTCCCCCTGCAGCCTCCCTTTCTGATTCTGCCTGCAAACTTTTCATATTGGGCTGGCTCCCAAAATGAACAACTACCTCTTGGCAGCCTTTTTTCCTCCTGGGGGCTAAAATTGAGCCACAGATAAGCCAAAGTAAGGATGTAGAATGGGCCAAGGCACTTGCTGAAGGAAGACTCCTCTGAGTCACAGTGATGGGTGTCTTTGAAAGGAGTTTTCATGCTGGTTCACATAAGAATTTCAGCCAGTTCCCAGAAGTCATAAGCTGCTATTTAAAAACTGTCTGCTACTCTAGGCTTTTATAAAGCTTCCATCAGCTAAGTATCTTTAGGTCATATTATTCCTATTGGCTAGACTCATGCTGATGATATTCTTGAGAATGTATGATTCTTAAGACCATGTCTGGGTCCAATCAGGCAAAGTGAAATTATATATGAATATAAGAAACACACAGAAGACACTTTTCAGGAATAGGGCTTTCATGTATGAGCAGCACATGAAAGGCAACTCAACCAGGGTGGGGAACCGAAGGGAGAAGTTGGCCCAGCTCCAAGTGATGGGACTCAAGGGTATTACAGTGATTGAAGGTAAGTGACCATTAAGCCTGGCAACTCATGAGAGGCTATAGTAAACTAATTTAATTCGATCTACAGAAACATTATCCTACAAATTTGTGAGGAAAGTCACCCATCTCTACTTTTTTTGATTTGAGAGGATTGATAAAATTTCATTATTTCTGTGTCACTAATTATAGCTTAGTAATTTCAAGTATCTTCTCTAAATAATGAACAGTATTCATATATTTAAAATAAAACAAACAAGGAGGAATTCTATGCAGCAGGAAGAAAGAAGGAGCCCCCTACCCTTTCAACAGCATGGACGGAACTGGAAAGCATTATGCTAAGGGAAATAAGCCAGGCAGTAAAAGACAAATACCATATGATCTCACCTTTAACAGGAACCTAAACAACAAAACAAACAAACAAGCAAAATATAACTTAAGACACTGAAATAGAGAGGCTGACAGTGACCAGAGGGAAGAGGGGAGGGAATTTCAGGGGAAAAGGGTAAGGGTTTACAGGAACAAGTATAAAGGACACATGGACAAAAACAAGGTGGGGAGTGGAAATGGGAGGGAGTGGGGAGAGCTGGGGAGTGGGCTGGGATGAGAGTAAAAGGAAGAAAATTGTACTTGAACAACAATTAAAATTAAAATTAATTAATCAATTAATTAAAAATAAAAATAATAAAACAAACAAGGAAACTATGCTTTACATGTATGTCATGCTCTATACTTCTTAGTGGCTATATACTGTATATTAAGTGGTATAGTTGAGGAATAGAACTAAGCTTTGTCTGACTCTTACCCATGTGTATATTCCCTTCTATAAAAATGTATGATATGAAAAGCTATGGAGGACATTTAATTGCATATTAGTAAGTGAATGAAGCCATTTTGAAAAGGTTACATACAGTATGATTCCAACTATATGACAGTGCGAAGATCAGTGGTTATCAGAGTTTAGTGGGGAGGAAAGGTAAATAGACAAAACATAGAAAATACTTAGGGCATTGAAACTACTCTGTATAATAATGTTGAATACATGTCATTATAAATTTGTGCAAGCCAACACCAAGTGTACCCTAAGGTTAATTATGAAATCTGGGTGATAATGATGTAACAACATAGGTTTATCGACTGTAACAAATGTACCACTCTGGTGAGAGATATTGATATGAAAGAGACTGTGAGTATGTGTGGGGGGGGTGCAAAGGGAGGGGACAGAGCATAGGGGGTGTGTGGAAAATCCCTATGCCTTCTGCTCAATTTTACTGTGAACCTAAAATGGCTCTAAATAAGCAAACATGTATATATGTAAAAATTCCTGGCACTGTGAGCAAATAAGATCATGTATTTTGGTATTTTTTAAAACTACTTGAACAACAATGAAAAAATATTTATTAAAATAAATTTTTTAGTTTGGATGGGGTGAGGGGGTGGGGAGAAAATGCAGACAACTATAATTGAACAACAATAAAATGACTTTTAAAACTTTTTAAAATTAGGACTTCTGGCCAAGATGGAGGCATAGATGGAAGCACTGTGCCTCCTTGCACAACCAAAATTAAAGACAACAAATATTTACAAACAATAACACAACCAAAACAGAAAATTGAATGCGCAAATCCAACAACCATTCAACCAGACCGGTAAGAGGGGCAGAGTCAGCGATCACGCGGCAGGAAAAGGCAGGGGCTGCCAGACAGGGAGTGCAGACTGAGCCAGAGCCTTGTTCTCAGACCCCAGACACGGGGAGGAAACAGGCAGGGCAGTTGGTCGTTGGTGGTGACACACTTGAGCGCAGATAAACTAGTCAAGAACTGGCAGTGAGACAGACTGTGCAGCCCAGGGCCCCAGCAACAGGAAATAAAGCCTAAAAACAGCAATTGAAAAGGTGCGGGGAGAGACTCCCAGCCTCATTCAAGAGGTCGTTGGGGAGATCCGCAAGGTCCCACAAAGCACACTGAAGAGTGCTTTGATGACTTGGTATAGATAGGGGTTGTGGAGAGTGATTTTATTTACACATATACTCACATAAAATAAGTTATCAAATTCCTATGTTACTTTCCATGCTTATATAATCCTCATTTAATGTTCACCAATGAATCCTATGAGATTTGTTTGACAATTATTCCCCTCTTCAATGTGTGGGAACTGAGGCTGGAAGTGTGATATGTTGGTACAAAGTTACAACATATGTTTTCAGTCCTACTTCTATGGCCTGTATGAAAGTCCTTTATCTATTAGCTGTCATCTGAGCCTTCATCTTCTCCTAAGGTCAATTCACATCTTAACTCTAAGCTATCCTCTGACATCCACTGTAAGACACCTTCTAGTCTCCTAGAAAATTTTAACCATTCTTAGCAGAGTATTTGACAGGTGCTTCTTTGCATGAATGAATGAACATGTACAACACTATTAAAATTGCCATTTAGCCCTGGCTGGTATGGCTCAGTTGGTTGGAGCATCATCCTGTAAGAACAAAAGGTCATGGATTCAATTCTCAGTCAGGGTCTGGGCATCTATGAGAAGGAAATCAATCAATGTTTCTCTGTCACATAGAAGGTCTCTCTCTCTCCCTCTTTCTCTTTCTCTTTCTTCCCCACCCCTTCCTCTCTCTCTAAAAAGTAATGAAAAAAATGTCCTTGGGTGAGAATAAAAATAATTTTTCAATTGCCATTTAATGAAAGCAGAAACAGACTCCGAGAGTTGGGGAAATAGGCTCCAAGAAGCTTAAGAAACTTCTTTCAACTAAAGAATGGAGCTGGAATTCAAACTCGAAAGCCCATGTGATTATCCATCAGAATAGTTTGAGTTTCTCTAGACTAAGTAGCATGAGGGAGGTGCTAGATACCTAATGCACTTCATTTTGCATAAATGAAAAATGTATGCAAAAAAATACTTGTGTAAAGATGGACTGAAACCTTAAGCTTACCCTGCTGAACTTTGAGTATTCCTGTGATGTAATCCTTGTTAAACTGAAGGACCTTAAGCAGCTTTCCTTTACAACCTCCATTTCCTCCTTGTAAAACACAGGTCTTTTTCTATCTACCTTATAGAGATACATATATAAAATACCTTGGAAAGTATGAAACTGTCTTCAAAAACAAGGCAATTTTTCAAATGTCATTTCTATATGATTTCTTGAAAAGGAACCTCAACTTATCAATTGTGGGGCAAAACCATAAAAAGTTGAAGGCAAATTTTTATGATAAATAAAAATTCTAAATAAATCCCTCTTATGGTTATGTAAAGCATAGGCAAATTTCTTCTCTGGACTATTTTGATTTAAGACAAAGGACATCCCTTAAGAAGTTGAGGAAGTTTAGATACGGAACCTTAAACTATAGATTACTATGTCACATTTTTTTCCCTGAACTTCTGCTGCCAGACTTGCTATCAGTTCAGTTGAAGTGTAATACATTACTGCATTTCATTTCTAGGCAAGAAAATTATTTACTCACAGGAAAATACTTTTCTAAGGAAAGTTTGTCTTTGGGAACTTCCAAGGACATTTGAGAAATGCTTTAGCCCAAGACATGAAATCATGAGCATTTGTTTGTGGTTCTCTGTTCCCAGAGAATATTTTTTTAAAGTTCCATTTAAGTTTATTGCAAACATCCATCTTCCCCTTCAAAAAAATAGCAATTAGCAAAATGTAATTGATTTCCAGTTTCCAAAGGTGTCATTTTCTAATGTATATATTTTATGCAGTTTCTATTATCAGTTTTGCTTCTTTCAAGCAAATTCCTGTCTGTCTGAATTTTGGTCTGGTATAGAATTTCCTATTTTTCACTTGCAATTCACTTTGAATAAAGATGATTTCAACATTTACCATTGTTTAATTACATTTATTTTCTTCAACTTCTAATTTAGTAAACTATAGCAACAAATACTACATAACTACAGTAATTAATATTTATGTAGATATTGTTTGCTAAACATAGTTCTAAACTCTTATCAAATCCTCATCACACCCTATAAGGTACTATAAACCTTACCCTTTGACAAATGAGAAAATTGAGGCACAAAGTGGTTAAGTAACCTGCCTGAGGTCATACAATTAGTGACTGGCATCATGGAAATCCTTTTGAATAAGAGTCACTACTAGTCTCTGCAACCACCCTTTCCAGTCAAAAGGAGACAACCATGCCTGAATTAGAAAAAATTGTGAGGGTTACTTACAGTGGTTACCTTAAATCAGCCTCATTTTGCAACATCCCCTGTCTCCACCCAGATGCCACTTCAGTTTTTTGGAATTGTTCTTTTTTTCTTACATCTCAGTATAGGCATATAGTAGGTTCTGAATTAGTAAAGTATCATCATCATACATTGCTCATTTCTCAAACTCTACCCATCACTGCCATTGTTTAGGTAATGCATTCCTCTGAACTCAGCTCAGGTGGCAGGCATTGCCATAGGGAAGTATTTCTTAGACCTCCTGAAAATATTGGATCTCCTTTTACTTGCTCTCTTAACATCATTGGTCATTATTCATTTCACATATATTTCCATGATTACTTAACTGGAAGAAGCCTTTCTTCCTACTGGTACTTTTAGTCCTGTGTGCTTTCTGAAATGTAGAATCTATGACTACATGCATTATGTCTGATGTGCTCATCACTGTAGCTTCAGTGTTTGGTACATGGGAAGTATACAGAAAATGTGCTAAATGAAGGAATATAGAACTTTGTAAATGATCAATAAATTTGTTTTGATTATGAAATAAACAATGACAGCACCATGGTAAAAATTTACCCTGGATCTATAATGGAAACTCTACTCAAACTGGGTTCCTATTTGCTACCTACCCTGCTGATTGAAACAGAAAAACTAATCAAGCTGTGACTTTGCCATTATGTGTAAAGGCTGAAGTTGATAGGTTGGTTTGAAAAATAGGATGCTTTAGAAATAAATCTGCATCTGGATGAATTATATATATAGAACCAAGACTTAGGTAAAAAAAAACAAACCTATATTTAGTATGTTTAAGTAAAGAATTAAATAAGAGCATCAGGCCCATCATTTTTGTTATTTCATTCTATCATCCCATTTCCACATTCATGTCCATGAACTTAGAAGCCTTTTGGTCACACTCACCCAAGTATCTATACCACTTTGATTAATAGTGAAATATCAGTGAATACACAGAAAAAAATTCCAACTTTAGCAGAGAATGTATTAGCGTGAACTTGTAAATTTAACATTCAACTTAATTGGCATGCATAGAACTAAGTGACTTTTGTTAAAGATAGAAACTTGATGATTTTGTAAGATGAACATTTGAGAAAGTGCTTCCTATTTTTAAAATCAGGAAATCAAAAATATTTCAATGAATTGCATTTCTTCATATCTGAATTCCAAGTAATAGTAAAATTTAATATTTATACATGAGATTTTTAAGACATTATGCATATATATTGCTATAGAATATAAGTAAAGGTATCCCGAATGCCTCCAAAAAACATTATGGTATAAAACAAACAAAATGGCAGAAAATTGTACTTGAACAACAGTTAAAATTAAAAATATTTAAAAATTTAAAAAAACAAACAAAAAGAACAAAAAAACCAACTGTCATATTTTGATTCCTCTTAATTATGAAATAATTGTCATATTCATAAAAATACAAATAAAACTTTGAAAAAATGCACTGGGAAGAGTATTTTAAAACATCAATGGCTATTTTACATGTGATTCATTATAAAATGATAAAAACACAGTTCTCCATTGTATATGTTTAAGAACATACTCATGATGAGGAAAAAGTAGTGCATAAGACCTAAGTCTTAAACACGTAGAATTTTTTCTTCCATTTCTGTAAAATATATCTGACCATCTTCCATAAAAGAATAATGTTGGGGAAAAAAGGAGAGGACTTTCATTTGTCTTGAACAGAGATGGGTTGGATTGGGGGAAGTTTCCTTCATTTTCTAAAATTTCAAAGTCAAATTTATCGAACACCCACTAAGTGTAAAACAAGACAGAACATTAAGGGATTGGAAAAATCAATAGTGTGTACTTTATGTCTTCAAGGAGCTGATACAGCCAGCTGATAATGTCATAGAAACATTAAACATGTAAAAATAACCAATATAATAAAGAATATTATGCTATCAGTACTCAGTCAAAAAAACAAGTTAAACACATTTATGTGAAAGCAAATAGCTATTATTAATAAAAAGGGGCAATTTGGTTTGATGGAGAAAATTTAATTGAAGGAACATATGAACATATTTATGGTTTATTGATTGATCAACTTATTGATCCTGATAAGGACAACATTTTCTGAAGGCCAAGTATAAAAGGTAGTAAAGTGAAGGCCAAGTAGGAGTTAGGACTGTGAAGAATATAAAAGGACTTTCTAGGCAAAGGAAACAGGGTTACACTGGAATATGAGAAAAAGAAAAGAACTTGTACTCCAGAACACTGAATTCAGTCAGATGAACAGATATTGTGTGTGTAAAAAAAGTGAGGAGGAGGGCTAGGAGTAAATTAGTAGGAGGGAGGATTAGAATATGCATTATCTTGAATCCCAGGCTAGAGAATTGAGATTTTATCTGGAAGTTTGCTTTTGATTAAGATGGCATGCCCATCTGGCTGGTGTAGCTCAGTGGATTGAGCGTGGGCTTGTGAATTAAATGGTCGCTGGTTCAATTCCCAGTCAGAGCACATGACTGGGTTGTGGGCCAGGTCCCCTGTGGGGGATACATGAGAGGAAACCACACAGTGATGTTTCTCTCTCTGTCTCCTTTCCTTCTCCTCTCTCTAAAATAAATATAAATAAATAAATAAATAAATAAATAAATAAATAAATAAATAAAGATGGCATGCCCAGAAAGTCAAGTTTGAGAAGTAAATTTCTAGTCATTGTTATAGAATCAATCATTCCATTTGTCTGTCTTTCTATTGTAGGAAGCTACTCAGAAGAAGGGTTGGATGGAAAACTGTAGGGGCTTAGGATAACCCATCCTTACCCTTACTATTAAAACTACTGAAACCCTAAACCTAACCTTAAATGGAACAAGATTCTGGCTTGACTAGGATCAGCACTTCACAGATAAAAGATGAAAACAAAAGGTTCATCAAACTTGGACCTAGAAGCAAGGAGATGATGAAAGACCTGAAAGGGAATTAAGAAGTCCATAATGAAGGACTGAAGGAAAGTAAGAACAGAGAAGAGAAGATTTGGGAAGTTCATTATGCTTATTTTCACATTAACAAGTGTTTCCTGATAACCAAGTATACTTATCTACATCTTTTGATTTTCAGTTGCCCATAGAATCCACTCCCTGTAAGCATGATTTAAACATAATACCATATATACTATTTATACATATATGTATAAATATAAATTTCTATTATGCACATAATAGAAATATAATTCAAATAAACTGCGAAGCAAAATGTTAAATCATGCAGATAGAGTACCGTGAAGGCACTGTAAATGATGTCAGAAATCTGCTAGAATAAACATACAAAGTCACAGATAAATGAGGACCTGTCAAAAGTATATAGTTAGCAATTCAAAGAGAGAAAGGAACACAGTAAGGATTGCAAAATAAACTCATTTGGATATCAAATAATTAAGAAAAGGCCTTAGGAAAAATAACAAATGCCTTGAATGAATTTTTACCAGGATCACCCTCCTTGATTGAGCTGCTAACATCAAACATACAGTGAGGGGCAGGATATAATGCTATAATCCAGTTTTGTTGGAATAATGACTTAAAGCAACATATAATTCTTTTTTTCATTCTAGTAATTATATATAGTTGAAATTCAGTCAAATTTTACTAGATGTAAGAGAAAATTCACTGGTTTTATTTATGTAATGACAACCTATTTCAACATAAATTTTAAATTAAAATTATTACTAATTAAACTCTGGTCACTAATTTTTCCAGTATTGTTGAGATATAATCAACATAAATGGTTACTGTTTGTGAATTTTAACTGTGTTTGTTTTTGTTTTCAGGTATAAAGCACAATTGAAAAATATTCTTTTACTTGAGCAGAATATGTCTTAATCCATAAAACAGGTCCAACAGACAAAATTTTAAAATTTAAATTTTCTAATACTAAAATTCACTTAAAAAGTTAAAAATTTCTAACAGAATAGCAGTCCAACTATAGAATCAGTCAAATGAACCTATAGCATGGATATCGTGTAGATTTCCATATTGGAAGTTAGATAAGCTTATCTGTGGGCCTCCTTTCAAATGCTGATATCAATAGGTATAACTGATATTAGAAGATCATTTTCCAACGTTTCTGAAATTAGGATCCTTTAAAATCTCCATCAACAAAGGGTTGTGTAGCCAAAAGAACTTTAAAAACACTTCACATCAAATTCTATTTAACCTGTATATTCACAGGGCATGTTATAATTCATTCCACATCTCAAAAGTCCTCCAGTCAAGAAACATATTTAATTTTATTGAACAGGGCATTTCTCAAGTTTATTTTAGGCCAAAACAACTTTCATTTTCCTTTCACTTAACATCAAGTAAGTTCCCATGGGAACACAGGTGATATTCAAAATGTTTAATTTAGGTAAAGGCACTAAACAACTAGATGTCTGTTTACTAATGAAAAGGATCATAAAGTCAGTCTTTGGGACATATTTAGGAAAAATATGTCTTAAATCTGAGATCTTATTTAATAATCTAATGCCATCAACCTGAAAAAATGCCATAATTATCAGATTTATATTTTGCCTATAGTTCCTGAATTTAAATTAACTGAAATAATGCCAATCATTTGAAAAAGGTTATATTAGAGAGTTCCAGCCAAGATGGAGGCATAGACAGAAATGCTTCACTTCCTCACACCACCAAACAAAAGATAACAACCAATTTAAAAATAAAGAACAGCCAGAACTGCCAGAAAACACATTTGCATGGAAGTCCAACAACCAAGTAGTTGAAGAAACATTCATCCAGATGGTAGGAGGGTCAGAGATGGGCATCCGGGTGCAGAGGACTCATGGCAAGTCATGGCGGCAGACCACAAAGGTGATCCCACATTCATGTGCAGAGAAGCTGGGAGGAATAATGAGGGAGTGAGACAGACCACAAAACCCAGGTTTCAGTGGAGGAAACTAAAGACTCAAAACTTCAGGTTTTAAAAATTTTGTGGGGCTGTGGTAATGGAAGAAACTCCCAGCCTCAAGGAGAGTTCTTTGGAGAGACCCACAGTGTCCTAAAATGTACACAAACACACCCACCTATGAATCAGCACCTGAAAAGGGACAATCTGCTTGTGGGAAGGGAGGGAAGTGACAAAAAATGGGAAGAGAGCAGAGCAAGTGTCATTGTTCCCTCTCTGACCCCTCCCTCACATACAGTGCCACAACCCAGCAAAGAAGGTTTCCTCACCCTGTTGCATACTTAAGACCCCACCCCTTACCTTGTAACAGTGCTTGGAGTCAAAGAAATATGGCCCAAATGAAAGAACAGACCAAAATTCCAGAAAAAGAACTAAGCAATGAGGAAATAGACAACCTATCAGATGGAGAGTTCAAAACACTGGTAATCAGGATGTCCACAGAATTGATTGAGTTCGGTTGTATTTGCAAAATGAAGGAACAAACGAAGGCTATTTAAAGTGAAATAAAGGAAAATATACAGGGAACCAACATTGAAGGGAAGGAAATCAGGACTCAAATCAATGATTTGCAACAAAAGGAAGAAATAAACATCTAACCAGAACAGAATGAAGAAATAAGATTTCAAAAAAATGAAGAGATGCTGAGTAACGTCTAGGACAACTTTAAGTGCACCAACATCGAAGTCATAGAGGTGCCAGAAGGAGAAGAAGAAGAACAAGAAATTGAAAGCTTATTTGAACAAATAATGAAGGAAAATGTCCCCAATCTGGCAAAGGAAATACATTTCTAGGAAGTCCCAGAAACCCCAAGGGTCCCAAAGAAATTAGAACCAAGGAGGAGCACACCAAACACATGATAATTGAGTTACCCAAGATTAAAGATAAGGAGAATCTTAAAATAAGCAAGAGAAAAGGAGACAGTTACCTACAAAGGAGTGCCCATAAGACAATCAGCTGATTTTTCAAAAGAAACCTTACAGGCAAAAAGGGGCTGCAAAGAAGTATGCAAAGTCATGAATGGCAAAGACCTGCATCCAAGATTACTTTATCCAGCAAAGCTTTCATTTAGAATAGAAGGGCAAATAAAGTGCTTCCCAGATAAGGTCAAGTTAAAGGAGTTCACCATCACTAAGCCCTTATTATATGAAATGTTAAAAGGACTTATCTAAGAAATAGAAGGTTAAAACTATGAACAGTAAAAGGACAACAAACTCACAAGTATCAACAACTGAACCTAAAACATAAAAACTAAGCAAACAACTAGAGCAGGAAGAGAATCACAGAAATAGAGATCACGTGGAGCGTTATCAGTGGGGAAGGGGAAGGGGAGAATAAGGGAAGAGGTACAGGGAATAAGAAGCATAATAGGTAGGCACAAAATAGGTGAAGGTTAAGAATAGTATAGGAAATGGAGAAGACAAAGAACTTGTATGTACAACTCAAGGACATGAACTATGGAGGAGGGAATGCTGGAGGGTCAGTACAGGGAGAAGGGGGGGAAGGGGAGAAAAAATTTGAGAAAACTGTAATAACATAATCCATAAAATATGCTTTAAAAAAGGAAAAAGTTTATATCATGATTGTCACATGCTCCTAGCACCATTGTCATTTCACAAAATCTAAAATAATCTCCCTTTAAAAGTAAAAAACAAACTTTATCTTGGAAAGTTTAGTTGTAACCTTTGGAAATAAGAAAATTTGCAAAACTAAACTAAAATCTTAAAAATGAATAAGAAGTAGGAGAAGTTCTTATTAGCGAGAAAATTTCTTAAATCTGACTTAAAAAATAAATAGCAAATATTGGATATTAGGTTATTATCCCTGATGACTGCAACCAGTTTGGGATAGTACAAACGTTAGGTAACTGTGATATTGAGATTTGTAATAAGAAATATATGTTTAGTCTTTGTCCTGTTTCTGACACAGAGATCCTAAAACCCTTGAAATTTCCTAAGTAACTGTAGGGAGCCACTCTGCCTCGTTTCAGGAGCTGTAAACTCCCCATGGCTAAGGCTGAGTGAGCGACCTTCAGACTGTGAGCCACTAAGGGGACAGAGCTTATCTCCCTGGCAGAAGCACTGCTTCTGCTTCACCCATCTCTGGCCCCCAATGCTTGGTTGGTTAGTCAATGATGGATAAGACGTCCTCGCGGGGTGGGGGGAACCTAAGCCAGACACTTGGGAAGTCCTCAAGGAAGGACTCCTGGGGTTGCAGCAAAGAGGGGTGATGGACCCTTGCTCTTCGGCTATTCTGACATAGCCTGAGTCCTCATTCTGTCTGCAAGAAGTCTCCTAATCTCTTGGCTGCCATATTTCCCCTGCCTGACTTAAGCCTGAGACAATGCCTTAAGGCTGAGACAATGCTGGGGGTGGGTACCACCCTGTGCTGGAAAGGGCAGGTTCCCTAGAGCAATCAGGCCTAAGAAAGAATATGTAAAATCCTGTGACACCTACTTTGTTTAGAATTCTCTCAATCAAATGAGAAGTGAGTTTGTTCCTCAGAGTTTTATGGCTCTTTAGCTATTTGACCCTGACTCAAAATAGGCCCTCAGAGTTCTTTGTTATCTATTGTTTGACCCTTACTGCCTGACAATGATTAATGAGCTTTACCTGTATTTCTGTGCAAAACAAACACAATAAAAGCCCACTGAGGAAAAGGCTCTTGGTCCTTCTCCTTTGAGAGATCAACCACCTTCCCTCCCCAAGCAGATCATGTCTTGGTAGCATTATTTTCATCTGTGGCAGACAGGGGTGTTCTGTATGCAGAGCCCCCTGCCCCAACAAGTAATGGCTGTAATAATGATGTTGTTGTTACATTAATTAATACCTTTGGACCCCACTGTAAGGATAGGAGCTGGCTGTCAATGAAGCTAACTGATTAGAGAGCTGGAACTTTCTGTCACACCCTCCTGACCTCAGGGGTGCGAAAAAGAGCTGAAGATTGGGTCCAATGGCCACCTGATGATTATTGAATCAATCATACCTACATAAGGAAGCCCCTACAGAAACCCAAAAGGACATGGTTCAGGGATCTTTCAGATGGGTGAACACATGGAGATTTGGGGAGCTGGCACACTAATAGAGGGCATGGAAACTCCATGCTCTTTCCTCACACCTTTTCCTGTGTGGATCTTTCATATTTGACTGTCCTTGAGTTATATACCTTCATAGTAAACTGGTTACTTGAGCAAGTAAAATGCTTTTGTGAGTTCTGTGAGCCACTCTAGCAAATGAATTAAACCCAAGGAGAAGGTTTTTAGAGCTTCTGACCTATTGCCCATGGATCAGAAGCACAGGTGAAAACCTGGAGTGGGCCACTGGCACCCGAAGGGCAGGTAGTCTTGTGGGACTGAGCCCTCAACCTGTAGATCTGATACTATCTCCAGGTTAGATATTGTTACAATTAAGTTTGAATCTAGGACACTAAGCTGGCATTGAAGCATTGCTTGGTTATGTGAGAAAGCCACTATAGTCCCCCATTGGAACTGGGGTGCCTAGAACCTTTTAATAATTTTTCCAGTTTCCTGCTTCTTTGAATTCATGACACAATAACCATTAAAACACACATATGTGCATTTTCCTAAGTCCACAAAAAACTTCTGATGGACTCCTAAAAATTAATAAAAGATAAGAAAGATTGGTAAGGGCTCTGAAATTAGTGGATGATGGGACATAAATCCCAAAAGGAATTTCCACTATTCGCCTTTTTTATATGATATCCTTTTTGAATATGTGACCTCATTAGAATGTTATGGAGAAAACCACAGTCCCAAAATGGTGTTATTTGCACTAAAGCCCATGATACCAAACCCAGACTTAAAACCTGACCTAATTGCAATTTTAAGCTCCACCAGCAATGTATTTTTTTTAATTTTTTTATTTTAGTTGTTGTTCAAGTACAGTTTTCTGTCCTTTACTCCCATTCCAGTCCACCCCCCAGTGCTCCCCTCCTCCCTCTCATTTCCACCCCCCCTTAGTTTTTGTCCATGTGTCCTTCATATTTGTTCCTGTTATCCCTCCCCTTTTCCCCTGAAATTCCCTTCCCTCTCCCCTCTGGTTACTCTCAGCCTGTTTTCTATTTCAATGTCTTTGGTTATATTTTGCTTGCTTGTTTGGTTTGTTGCTTAACTTCCTGTTAAAGGTGAGATCATATGGTATTTGTCTTTCACCATCTGGCTTATTTCACTTAGCATAATGCTTTCCAGTTCCATCCATGCTGTTGCAAAGGGTAGGAGCTCCTTCTTTCTTTCTGCCACATAGAATTCCATTGTGTAAATGTACCATAGTTTTTTGATCCATTCATTTACTGATGGGCACCTAAGTTGCTCCCAGCACTTTGCTATTGTAAATTGTGCTGCTATGAACATTGGGGTACATAGGTTCTTTTAGATTGGTGTTTCAGGGTTCTTAGGATATAATCCTAGCAGTGGAATTGCCAGGTCAAAAGGCAAATCCATTTTTAGTTTTCTGAGAAAGTTCCATACTGTTTTCCATAGTGGTTGTACCAGTCTGCAATCCCACCAGCAGTGTACTAAGGTCCCCTTTTCTCCACAACCTCTCCAACACTTGTTTGTTGCTTTGTTTATGATGGCCATTCTCACCAGTGTGAAGTGGTATCTCATTGTAGTTTTAATTTGCATCTCTCTAATAGCTAGTGATATTGAGCATCTTTTCATGTTTCTCTGGGCCCTCTGTATGTCCTCTTTGGAGAAGTGTCTGTTCAAATCCTTTGCCCATTTTTTAATTGGGTTGCTTATCTTTTTGGAGTGGAGTCCTGTAAGTTTTTTATATATTCTGGAGATTAAACCCTTGTCTGAGGTATCATTTGCAAATATGTTTTCTCATATAGTTGGTTCTTTTTTTATTTTAATGCTGTAGCAATGTAATTTTTATCAATAAGTAGAATTTTCTAGTCAGTGCCAATGAGGTAATCTGTCACTTAGACCCCTTCCATTCCCCACAGAAAGAAGAGGTAAATCTTCATCCTTTCACCCAAAAATGATGTACTGGGATTTTTTTTTTTCTAACAACTCACTTGTCACACCCTTTTTTTCTATGAAAATCTTCCATTCTGTACACCCTCTCAGAGTACCTTTCTATTTGCTGGCTGGGTTGCTACCCAAATCATGGATCACTTGATAAAGCCAATTAGATCTTGAAATCTACTCAGTAAAATTTCACTTTTAACAAGATATTTCAAAGACCAAATTGGAAAATTATCCTTTCAGGGAAAAGACTGAAGAAACCATGGTTTGAGGGAGAATTTGATGATAGCATTCAGTAGGCCAAGAAATGTGAAGAAAGAAGAAATTATTAAAATGTGGCCAAAAATTGACAGATTTGAGGAGGGACTTTCTGATAAGCAGAGCAGTAAAGTTTCCCTCTTTCCTTTCATTTGGTTAAGATGTAGCCACAGCTGGCTACAAAGGGGTTAGTGTCCACATCAAGTGAACTGCTCAGACCCTGATTCATACCAACTACTAGAAATCATCTAGGGACCAGGATGGAAATGGTGGTAGGTTACACTTAGGAGCAAAGTGCTGCACAGATGTAAATATTAATTTGTTTACTAAATAAATGTAGAGAACAGGACCCAAAGCTATGTTTGGAGCATGCACAGTACAGTAATGACTTAGAAAAATAATATCACCCCTTAACATGTACAGTATAGCACAGCAGGCAACATGTGCTTGTCTGACGGGTAACACCCCTTTCAGAGCATGCACAGTAGAGTGACATGAACCATGTGGGTCTATGGAGGTTGTGCAAAACAACATGTGCCTATTAGAACTGATGTAAATATGTGCCTATCAAAGCTGATGTATACAACATGTGCCTCTCAGGACTAAGAAAAATAACATGTGCTTATCCAAATTAAGACAAACATGTTCACAAGAAATTGTGCAAAATTAACATGACTTTGCAACCAAAAGAGGCACAAAAGTGAAGAACTTCAGCATATAGATAACACATCTTGAAAGAATATCACTTTAAGACATCCTGTCCTGAACATTCAGCCTTGGGAAAGAAAGAGCTCCACTGTCTCCACTCCTCTTACTCTGCCTTGCAAAAAGCTGACTATTCAGTCTCATTTGCCTCCCAGACCCAGAACTAATCTGTACTTTTGGGACTTGGGTTGGTTATCTCCCAATTCTCTTGTGTAATGTTATTACTGATTATTTCTAAGTAATTATTATTGTTATTAGGTTATTATTATTAGATTAATATAAATTTAAATTGAATCTGCATTAATAAAGGGTAAGCAAATAGCATAGTCACCTGTGTTGGCTCCGTGTTATTCCTTGGTGCTGGTGTCACCTGTAGGACTGGTGGTCATATAGGTGGTTCAGCACTTTTGGTTCTTAAGGCCCTGGTCAGATGACCTGAGAGAGAACTGAAGAATGGCTTATAGGAAAGACTACATGGTGAAATAACATGCTTGCAACAATAAAGAACCGTAATTCCTGCTATCTAGCACACAAACTAGATTGGTAGTTTTCAGTGGATGGTTTAATCTAATACTATACAGAATTCAGATGGCAAAGTGCTTCTTCCTGATTAAAAAAAATCTTCTTTAATCTTGATGCATCATCATCTGCAAATGTTGCTCTCTGCCACAAATCATCTGTGTTCAACTGTGACTGAGACAGAGATACATTTCATTTTCTCTTCCTGGGCACACGGAACAATCACCTTTTTCCAGGCTCCTTTGTAGCTAGGTAGGGTTTGAATTCTGGCTAAAAGTATTCAAGTCCACCACCTCTGAATCTGGCCAGGAGACCTTATGCTATCTGTGTTCCTTCCTGCTATAATTTTAGAGGTTATGTATTTTAGACAACACAGAAGACAGAAGAGTCACAGGTTTTCAATTCACTACTTAAAAATAATATGCCAGGAAAGAATTACCTGACACACATTGGTCTTCAACATCAGAAATAAATATTTGTTGAGTTAAAACACTTGGGTTTAAGGAGTATTTGTTATAGTATCTAGCATTGATCACCCTGACAAATTCATTGGTGAACTAGTACACTGGTAGTAACCATGAACTAGTGATGAGTCTACACAACACCAACCCTCACCTTTTCTGATTGTTCATTTACTCTACCTACTAGAAATAATTTTTCACATACTACTTCTTGATGTCTATGCTGCCTAAAATTATCCATTATTAGATACTCTCTATCTCTTCCTGTAGCTCGATTTACCAATAATGAAGCTGACATTACCACTCTATATTAGCAATTTTCAACTGGTGTGCTCTGGCAGGCACACTGGTGTGTCACAAGAATTTTTAAAATATACAATACCTGACTATTTTGTCAGAAACGCTGACCTCTTTTCCTTTAGATTGTCAAATTAAAAAATGACAACAGCCAACGCAATAGCCATCAGTGTGAATGAATCAAAACTATATCTTTTTTTGCCAAATTGGCAAAAATATATATATATTTTGGTGTGCCATAGAATTTTAGTATCTAGTTTATATGCGTCATGAGATGAAAAAGGTTGAAAATCTCTACTCTATGTAGATATCTGGTCATGAAGAGTCCTACATAGAAGGCCTCTGTTTTGCAAGTTTCAATTTGTTTTGCTATACATTAGGTTGACATGTTAGTTTAAAATAAAAATTGATAGGACTTTTGAAGGAGGAAGCTGAGTGGGTGAATCTAATATCTATAAACAATGAAACATATTTTTCATCTGAAACCTGTACTAGGTCACTTCTTTATTTTTTTCTTCAAAGATTTTATTTATTTATTTTTAGAGAGGGGAAGGGAAGGAGAAACTGAGGGAGAAAAACATTGATCAAAACACCCTGATGAGGAATCAAACCAGTGACCTTTCAGCTTGTGGGATGATGTCCAATCCACTGAGCCACACCAGTCACAATGAACTAGGTCACTTCTTGAAAACTACTGTTTTTATTTTGCATGTCTATATTTTTACATAAAATTTAGCTAGTTTTCCTAATGTTAATGTCATGGATAGAAAATAAAATTTTTCTTGTGCTCCAACTCAAATCAAACAGTAAAGCTTGATTTACACTATACACAAAAGGACCTTAAAGTCTTGTCTACACCCAAAGAGAGAGAATTCCATGATAGATTATCAAGTACTGTAATGAACACGAGAGGAACAGGTGGTGGCATAAGTGCTAGACATTTATTTCCCTGACCTAAGTCATGTCCTGGTTATATACAGTAAAAATCACAATATTAATTTAGCTATTTGTAGGTTGTAAGATACTGATGATCCATCCACCCATCTAACTGACAATTTTGAGTAATTAATCTGGGCATGGACTGTGTTCTCTGCCTGAGGCAGTGAAAAATAAGACCCCAGGTGTTTCCTGAAGGCATTCACAGAAGAAGACAATTATCCTTGAAAGTAATTGAACAAGATAATGCAGCAAATGGTTGGTTTACTATATTGCACATTTGAGGGATAGAAAACAGAAAGAAAAGTACCTTTGACAGTTGTACAATTTTATTATCATTAATAAGTAACTACCAATCAAAGGGCACACACAGCAGCTAGAAATGCTAAGGAACTCAGTGCATGCCTAAAAGAGTCAGATACTTTCAAACTTTTCCCTAAACTCTCAGTTTGATTTTCATTTCATGAAGAAACAGCTTGGTAAGTTAAAGGTCATGCTTTTGTAGGTCCATAACAGAGATTATTTAATGCACCTAGTAAGCTACCTACTGTACTACCAACTAAGGTCATAAGATTTTGAATCAAGGCAGGCTTTAATGATGGGCGAATGTCTTTACTGCAAATATATTCAAGCTGGATGATGAATAGTACTGAGGTATAATATATGACGCTGATCATAAATTTAAATTCTCTAAGAAATTGAGGAGAAACAATTAGCAAAGGGTATTCTTGACTTAACTGAGCAGCAATGCATCTCTGACTCTTGAGGCACTCATTTTAGCAGTCAGGCCATAAGACGTATCTTTAATTTCTGCAAAATCTAGTTCTAGCTAGAACTAATGAGAATATGATCTTAATGAAAGTTTCATGTTTCTCATACGGTGTGCCTGTGGAATTTTATGGGACAGAGTCAACAAAAAAGGGTGTTCCTTTCATACAGCTTTTTTTCTGTTTGGTCAGTTTTGTCACTATATAATATCATAATAAAAGGACATTTCAGGGATTTAGTAAGGATGGATACAGTGCATTTTTGCAGTCATAGTGGACCAGTAAATAAAATCACATTAGAGAGGACAAGGGAATAGGGGTGCTATTCCTGGCTCTGGCATCATCTCAAAGAATGACCTTGGTCAAATCATTTAACCTTTTTGAACCTCAGTTTTCTCATCTGTGAAATAAAGGAAAAAACTATCCTTTTGTTCACTCTCAGGTTTGTTGGAGAACTAAATAGGTTAGGGCTATAAACTGAAGTGCATTTTCTTTTAGAAAAAAAAAAAGAAGACATTACCTAAATACATCATATTCTTTTCATCATTACTAATTTCCAAAGGTGACAATAATTTTGTAAAAGAATTATTTAAGCTTATTGTTTTTCTTAAAACAAAGACTTAACTATCATCCCTGAATTAGAAAAGAGAACTTTCCAAATCTACTTTAAGACTTAAAGGACCAAAAAGTCTTACTGCTGCTACAATATTTTCTCAATTTTTATCTTTTTAGAAAATATGTTTTATTTTGGGGTTTTGCTGTTGCAAAGTTGAGCATACATAAGGAAATTTTCTTCACAATTTATTAACAGAAAGAGAGGAATGGAGGAAGGAAAGAAGAAAGGAAAAGAGAGAGGAATAAACAGAGAACAAAACCACATGGCTAAAATAAACTGACCTGAGAATATGAAGTAAATTCATAATTTTAAATACTACATAATACAAATGAAGTTAAAGATGTGTTTATCCAGAAAAGAGTTGACTGGAAGTAGATTGATGTGATTTATTTAGATAATATCCTCTATTTTTCTACTTTAATAATACTTCATCTTAAAAGACCTCTATCTATCAGGAAATTATAAAAAGAATGATCTTCATTTTTTCACGATTCCTTAGAATAAAAATGGCCTTATTCTGATTCCTTCTCTACAGGAATTTATTCCTCTCTCGAAATTCATTCTTTTCATGGTCAAAGTAGGAGAAGATAGCATTCTGAAATTACTTGGAAGTAATGACAGATCTTTCAATGATTCATGAATTCTCAGGTTCCTCATATGAAAAATGTAAAACTGGATCCAGTGACTCTAAATTTTTCTCTCATTCTAAATACAGTTATTTTATTTGTGACCATGTAGTTAGAGCACTATTACTACTTTTTGTCAATATATTTTGGATTTAAGATCAAAATGTTACTTACACTCTTCAACATAATCCTTCAGTAGTCAAATGTCTCCAAGGATTTTTTAGAATCACTTTTATCTCATAAATATTTTTAAATTGATACCTTAAGTTTATAATTTTCCCTGTGAGGGTGGGTGGTGGGGGGATGGAGATTTTTTCCTTCTTCCTTTGTATTTTTATTTTTAAGCATTTACTATTATTTTAACTGAGAAATAAAGAAGAACCCAGCAAAAGAACTGTACATATCTTTAGTCCACTATAAGTAGATATTGATTATATTTTAAAAACCCATCAAAGTAAAAATATCTAATGTATACTTAGAAAAAAATATTTTCAGCTCTAGAGATACTTTTCAATGAATTTTAGTTCCTTATACAGTATTTTCTAAAACCACAGAAAACATGTTAGTAAGGAACAATTGAGATGCAGTGTGTATTATATCCCTTGAAAGTGCTTGGTGCACATATAGGTTTGCAGCTCATTTTGAGAGCAAAGCATTCTGAACATCTTCAGTGTGTGGTGGGGATCACTTGTCCAAGACTATGTGATTTAAAAATCTAATACTCATTTCTGTTCCTTCAATTCATTTAAATATCCTAAGCTAGAATGATGGGGTTGGAGAAAGAAGTATCATACTGAATAGGAACAATATAAAAATATTACAGTCAAATCTCCCTTATGAAATAGAAATCCAACATCTGACTATATTTTTTCACATAGTTCCTAAAGTGTATAAAAAAGTAACTCTGGGCTTTCTTTGGTGTATAATTTTCTCCAGACAATGAGACAATAGCAAACAAGTGCAACCTCTCCGTTGGCATGGATTAGGCTACTAGGCTCTGAAGACAAATAGACAGATGTTCTCATTGCCCAAACAAACCACAAAACATGTGAGTGTGGCTTCCTCTGACCAGCTCTCACCTGGCTGATTTCTCAGTTCACTGATACTGTATGAAATGAACTCAGATGAAACCAGAAGGAAAAAAAAAAAACACTGGCCAGATTAATCTAATTTTAAATTGCCAAGCCATTGCTATTTAAGCAACTAAGTTTTCAGGTGGATTGCAATGCAGCAAAAGCTAACTTATACAATTAATACAAGATTGTCAAGTGGGTTTATCCCAGAGAATACAAGGTTGGTTCAACAACAGAATATCAATCAATGTGAATCACTATATTAGTTAAATTTTAAAAAGCAAAAAATATAATCATTCTATTTAATGTATAAGACAAAAAGCATCTGATGAATTTCAAAACCTATTGTGTGGGTAAAATTTCATGAAGTTAGACCTAAATAAAAATTATCATTCCTTGATAAAGTCTATATACCAAAAATAAATGACTCATGCATGTATTGATGAAAATAATCATTCTAATTATTTTTTTAAAAAAACATAAACAGCTCTGACATGGGGTTAATATCCAAAAAATATAAAGAACTCATATAACTCAACACTAAGTGAAAAACAGTTCAATTTTAATTGGAAGGAGACCTGAACAGATACTTTTCCCAAGAAGACATACAAATGGCCAACAGATATATAAAAAGATGCTCCTTCACCAGTTATTATGGAAATGCAATGAACATATTTGCCAATGATGCATCTGACAAGGGTTTAATCTTTAGAATATATAAAAAACTCAAATGAATCAACACCAGGAAGACAAACAATCCAAATAAAAAGTGGGCAAAGGATCTGAATAGACTCTTCTCCAAGGAAGACATAAAGATGGCCCATAGACACATGAAAAAATGCTCAACATCACTAGCCATCAGAGAGATGCAAATTAAAGCCACAATGAGATACCACCTCACACCTCCAAAATGGCTGTCATTAATAAATCAACAAAGAGTAAGTGCTAGTTAGGATGTGGAGAAAAGGGAATCTTAGTGTACTGTTGGTGGGAATGCAGACGGATGCAACTACTCTGGAAAATAGTATGGACTTTCCTCAAAAAGCTGAAAATGGACCTTCCTTTTGACCCAGTGATTGCATTTCTGGAAATACATCCAAAGAATCTCAAAACACCAATATAAAAAAATATTTGTGTCCCAATGTTCAAAGAACTATTATTTATAACAGCCAAAATTTGGAAACAGCCAAACTGCCCATCAGTAGATGAGTGAATAAAAATCTATGGTACATATACACAATGGAATACTATGCAGTGGTAAAAAAAAAAGGAATTCTTACTTTTTGTGACAGCATGGATGGAAATGGAGACTATTATAGTAAGTGTAAATAAGCCAGTCAATGAAAGATAAATACCATATTATCTCACTTATAATGGGATATAATGAACAAAATAAAGGACCAAGCAAAATATATTCAGTGGCACAGAAACATGGAACAGACCAACAGCTGTAGAAAGGGAGGCGGGGGGAGTTTGGGTGAAAGAAAGTGAAGGGATTAGACAAAAACATTTATGAATGACCCATGGACATGAACAATAGTGTGGAGATTGACTATATTGACTACGGGAATGGGAGGCATGTTAGGGTGAGGTGACAAAGTGGGAAAAATAGGTACAACTGTAATAACATCAACAATAAAAAATTTAACTTTCAAAAAAATTACAATGCAATACCACCTCACACTTATTAGAATGGCTATGATAAACAACACAAGTAATACCAAGTATTGAAGAGGTTGTGGAGAAAAAAGAACTCTCATTCACTGCTGGTAGGAATGTGAACTAGTTCACCCACTACAAAGACAGTATGGAAATTCCTCAGCAGATTAATCATATGTCCCAGCAACCCACCTTCTGGGTATCTATCCAAAAATTTGAAAACATTTATTTGCAAATATAGATGCACCTCTGTGTTAATTTCATCACTATTCACAATGACCAAGAGATGAAAACAATCGAAGTGTACTTCAACTGAAAACTGGATAAAGAAGATGTAGTATTTATATACCATGGAATGCTACTCAGCCATAAGAAAAGATGAAACATTTCCATTTGCAACAACATGAATGAATCTTGAGAATATCATTCTGATCAAAATAAATCAGAAAAAGTTAAGAACATTATGATTCCACTCATATGTGGCATATAAAACTTAAAGCAAAAAATGAACAAACAAGAAAAACAAACAAACAAATTTCATAGACACAGACAATAGTATAGTGGTTACCAGAGTGGTGGGGGTAGGGAGTGGTAAAGGATAGAGGGGGGACAAAAGATTTGACTTTGGGTGGTGGGCACACAGTGCAGTCTACAGACAGTGTATGATAGGATTGTACCCTTGATATCTATATAATTTTATTAACCAATGTCACCCCAATAAATTTAATTTAAAATAATATACTATACAGCAGAAAGAAAGAAGGAGCTCCTACCCTTTGCAACAGCATGGATGGATGGAACTAGAGAGCATTATGGTGAATGAAATAAGTCAGGTGGTGAAAGACAAATACCATATGGTCTCACCTATATGTGGAACCTAATCAAAAAAACAAGCAAGCAAGCAAAATACAACCAGAGACATTGAAATATAGAATGAAATGATAGTTACCAGAGAGGAGGAGGAAGAGGGATAGTAGGGGAAGAACCATCAAGGAACACGTATAAAGGACACATGGACAAAGCCAAAGGGGGTAGGTTTGAGGATGGGAGGTGGGGAAGGGTGGGGCGGGAAGTCATGGTGGGGTGAAAATGGAGACAACTGTACTTGAACAACAATAATAATAATAATAATAATGTATAAAATAAAATTATTAGCATTTGTCTTTAAAAAATGATTCAAGATAAAGATTTCCAACGTTATTGCTTTCACTTAACATCATTAAAACTGCCCAAAACAAAAAAGATGTGTATTAAGAGAGATAGAAAGAGAGGCAGTTTAGAAAAATATAGATTACAGTATCATATTTATAGATTACTTTCATCATTTATTTATTTTGGAAAGCCAGCAAAACCAATAAGCTATTAAATCTAAGAGCTCAACATAGTTGCTAAAAAATAGATCAATACATTAAAATCAATTGTATTCCCCAATTGCATCAATAACAAGATAAAATTCAAGATATATTTGCATAGCAACAAAGACTATAGCATACAGGGATTTATCTAATAAATAATGCAAAAAACTTCACAGTGAAAACTTTAACTCCCTATCAGAGAATACATGAATAAAAGAAATATATGTCATAGTTATGGATGAGATGATATAAAACTAAAATAATGTCAATTTTCTTATATTAATCGTAAATTAAATGCAATTCCAGTAAAACTCCAAACCTTTTCCTGAGTGACAGCATGAAAAAGTTAATCCAAAATTTATATGGAGGAATTTATTTTTCCATACAACTAAGACAGTTTTGGAAAATAAGACCAAGATGGAGAACTTGCTCTACCAAATCCTGAGATACATTGGGAAGTCATGAGAGGTAGAAAGAGTGGTTGCTGTTGGAAGAAATGGCAAACAAGAGAACACACCCTAACAGGCAGGCTGGATAGACAAAGAATCAAATACAGATGGAAGGTTGGCATATGAAAACAACAGCATCAAAATCTTGTGGAGAAAATTGAATTACAGGTTTTGGGAAAACAAACTCACTATATAGAGTTATATAAGACTTGGTCTCAATGATATCACTTAAGGGGTGGGCAAAAGAAGGTTTACAGTTGTGAGTACATGAAACACAGAGTTTATACTTCTGTTGTTATTTATGTATTAATTATTATATTATTTATTGCCATTATTAACCTATTTTGCCCACCCCTGTATTGCACACAACACTATAGAGCTCACTTAATCTTCATAAGAACACCCTATGAGGCATAAACTATTATCCTTACTTTACAGGTGAGAAAACAGAGGTGTGAGAGATAGACTGACTAGACTAGCCTAAGAAGTATGTAGCAGAGCTGTAACTTAAACCCACTCAGTTTGTCCTCAGAGCTCATTCTATTAACCATCATAGTGTATAATCCCACCTTATGTATAAAACTCAAATGCAATAGGTTTAAGAACTGAATGTGGAGTAAAAGGTAGCAGTTATAAAATTAGTCACATGGATGTAAAGTACAGCACTGGGAATATAGTCAATATCATAATAACCACGTGAAGTGTCACATGGGTACAAGACTTATTGGGGTGATCATGTCATAAGATATATAAATGTCTAATCATTATGTTTAACAGCTGAAACTAATATAATATTGTCAACTGTAACTAAAAAATAAATTTAAAAACCATCCAAAAATGATTTTAAAAGAACTAATGTGAAAGGTAAAATCTATGAAAAAGAAATTACAAGAGAATATATTTGTAAATTTAGAGTATAGAAAAAAATAGATTGATTTTAAAAAGCCAGAAGTATATATTATATATATTGTATTGTATATATTGTAAAACAAATGATTGGACTACATTAAAATTAGTACAATAAAGGACACCAAATTCAGTGTTAAAAAGAAGTGATGGGTAGAAAATATGTGCAATATCTAAAAATCAATAATGAACTCATATCTGAATACAAAATAAATGTAAATCTAAATAAAATCATTAGACACAATATAATAATGGGAAAAGTTTGTAAATAGGCAATACACAGAACATGAAATATGAATAGCAAAAACAAATATAAAGAATCAACCTTGCTAAAATCAGAAAAATACAGAATTAAAACAAATATCACATATTAAACAATCAACACATGCCAGACTACCAACAGTTAAATGCATTCATTATATGGTGGTGAAGGATGTGGTAAAAGACAGAAGTTAAATCTCTCTCTAAAGGAGACGTCGAGAGAGATAGTGAGAGATACATGGTGCAGTTATTCTGCAGAATAATCTGTGAAAGAATGAATCATACAAATTCTACATCGGCCGTTTCATTTCTCAGTGTAAACCCTAGAGAAACTCTATACTACTCCTTAAGGGGACATGTGAAAATAGTTGATTAATGCTTTATGGTGAACATAAAGTGTTAAAAACAACCTGAGTATTCATCACTAGAGTAACAGATAAGCAAAACATGCTATTAAAGTATGATGAAGTATTAGATAGTGGCTAGAAGCAATACATTAATTTATATGGAGCAACACTGATAATTTTAAAACTATAATTCTATAGAGAAAATAAATTAAGATATAGGATGTGATTTGTAGTCAATGCTATTTTTGCAAAATATTCAATAAATGGTGTTGGGAAAATTGGTCAGGTACTTCAAAAATATAAAACTAGATCACCTTCTTCAACTGTATATGAGGATAAATCAAAATGGATTAAAGACTTAAATGTAAGACTCAAAACCATAAAAATCCTAGAAGAAAACATGGGCAATAAAGTTTTGGACTTTCTTGTAGCAATATTTTTTGATATATTGCCTCAGGCAAGGAAAACAAAAGAAAAAATAAACAACTGGGACTACATCAACCTAAAAAGTTTTTCCACAGCAAAGGAAACCATCAACAAAATGAGAAGACAAGCCACTGAATGGGAGAACATATTCACCAGTGATACATCTGATAAGGGGTTAATATGCAAAATTTATAAAGAATATGTACAACTCAACACCAAATAAAACAAACAATCCAATTAAAAATGGGCAAAGGATCTGAATAGACACTTCTCCAAAGAGGACATACAGATGGCCAATAGATATATTAAAAGATGCTCAATGTCACTAATCAGAGAAATGCAAATTAAAACCACAATAAGTTATCGCCTCATATCTGTCAGAATGGCTGTTATCAATGAAGCAACAAACAAGTGTTGGTGAGGATGTGGAGAAAAGGGAATGCTCGTGCACTGTTGGTAGGAATGCAGATTGGTGCAGCCACTGTGGAAAACATTATGGTGTTACCTCAGAAAATTAAAAATGAAACTGCCTTATGACCAATGGTTTCACTTTTGAAAATATATCCAAAGAAACTCAAAACACTAACTCAGAAGAATATATGCACCCCTACATTCATTGTAACATTATTTACAATAGCCAAGATTTGGAAGCAGCCCATGTGCTTATCAGTAGATAAGTTGATTTAAAAAAGCTGTGGTACATTTACACAATGGAATACTACTAGAGTCTAGTAACTAGACCATAGAAAAGAAGGAAATCTTGCCCTTTGAAACAGCATGGATGGACATGGAGAGTATTATGATAAGTAAAATAAGCTACTCAGAGAAAGACAAGTGCCATATGATTTCACTCATATGTTGAATGTAGTGAACAAAATAAACTAATAAAAAGTAGAAACAGACTCATACATAGAGAACAGGCTGATAGCTATGAGAGTGGAGGGAGGTTAAGGGATTGAGTGAAAAAGGTGAAGGGATTAAGAAAAGAAAATCTCATAAACACGGATAATCATATATATGGCGATAACCGCAGAGAAAGGTGGGGGGAGGAGGAAGAAGGTAGAGGTGATAAATAGTGATGGAAGGAGATTTGACTTGGGGTTGAATACACAATACAATAGACAGATGGTGTATTATAGAAATGTACAATTGAAACCTATATAATTTTATTAACCAATGTCACCCCAGTAAAGTTAATAAAGAGAAAAACTAAATAAAAATTAGGATTTCAATGAGACTGTAATCCTAAGAAAAGAAATTATTTCTAAATGGAAAAGTAAATGGAGATGATAGGATCAAAACTGCAAGAAAATAAATTAAAAACAACCAAAATACAAGTAAATATAAATTTAAAAACCCATTAATTTTGCTTCAGAAAATGCTTGGCTTTCCAAAAGGACTTATAAATATAACAAATTAGAATAAAACAACAAAAACATTTTAAAAATTGTCCTACTAACTCTTTATTGTTGAAGTGATAGGAAGAAAATTATATTCAAACAATTGAATCTCATGCCTATTTATACTTTTAGCTCTTAAGTGTATTTTGTTATATAATATGTATGAGTTTGAAAGAAAATTTTTAGGTTATAATTAATGTTGGCATCTGTCATGCAACTCATGTTTAATTATATATGTAAGTACAAATATAGTGTGCTTTGTATCATTAATTTTAGACCTCTAAGAATCGGGAAGGCTCAGTACAAAGAATTAACTTTGGTTTTATTGAATGAAATCTACTTTCCAGTTTTGGAGAGAAGGTATTACCCAGTTCCAATAGAGGAAACAATCACAAAAATACAGACAGAAAGATATCTGCCTAGTTCTGAGGCCAGAAATACTGTGAATGTTACACTGGATTGTGTAAAAATAGCCACTGTTCTGGCACTCACAGGTCTGGGTCGTGATGTGTTAAACAATAATACCTTCCCTGATGGAACTCCTTTGGGCCAAAAAGCTTCCATCTGCATTATTCCTTTAACCTCACTGCATTTTTATGAGAAATGTGTTTATCTTTTGAAATAACATTGAAATATATCCTTAAAAATTTTAGTTCTCCACAAGGTTCTCTTCTTTTTAAACCAACCCACTACTTTTCAAAAATTAATAGTCTAACCCTGGCCAAGTAGCTCAGTTGATTAGAGCATTGTCCTGATACACCAAGGTTGCATGTTTGATACCCACTTAGGGCACATACAAGAAACCACCAATGAATGAATAAATAAGTGGAACAAAAAATCTTTCTCTCTCTCTCTGTCTTTCTCTCTCTCTGTCTCTTTCTCCCTTTCTTCTCTCTCCAAAATCAGTAAATAAATTTTTTTAAAAATTAGTAGTCTACTTCTACTTTTAAATTGTCACATTTCAAAACTGTAGCAGCTATTAAATATTAATATAATTTTCCAAAATGCTATCTCTCTAAATTTCTACGCCCTCATCTTGACCTTCCTTCTCAAGGCAAAAGTTATCTTTCCATTCTTTATACTAGTATCAAAATTATGGATTTTGTTGCTTTTAAGGTGGTATTTATAGTCATAAATTAATATAAATGTAAAAATACCTCAAATTATTCACTGGCTGATTGAATTAAGTCTCATGTTTTTTAAATGGCTACTTTAATGCCTTCCAATCTATTCAAATACATAAAGAGGTAAGTTTAGACTGATGATGCTTTGCTACAATGCTTTTTTTCTAAGCTACAGTCCACATGTTAGCCTTATATTTTATCTTAACTTGAAGATGTTGTTCCATCTACAAAATCTCTCTTGAAGGCTCCCAAACTGCTGGTAATTAAAACTTTTACTTTTGGTGACTCGCCATTCTCCAACTGCCATATCTGATTATATCCCCTTTCCAGTTGAATTTATGCATTCTTTTAACCAACAATTGCTTAACTTTTTACCTCCATTTTTGGATGCTTAAGTTAGCTGTTACATCTGTATTCTTTATTGCCCAAATTATTTTGTTTTTAGGCATTTTTCCTGGAAATAAGTTCACACCATTTTCAATGAGCAAATATTTTACTGGTGAAAGAATACTGACCAGAGAACTTTAGGAACAGGTTTAACATACCCAATGCACCATAACTGTGTGACCCTGTATAAAATTTAGCCCATAACATTTCAAGTGCTCTCTTTGCTCAACTTCACAGCGAATTAAGTAAAAGTATGAGCATCTTATTGTTTACCCTCTTTAGTCTCAGTTTGGTCAAGCAGACTTTTAAAAATTCATCAAATTGTCCTTATTTTTATTATTAGTCCATTTGTTTAAAATAAATGGCCATTAATAAAACCAGCATTTTCCCTATGTTGGCATTCGATCTTACAAATATTTCTCATGGGCTTATTCTTAGAAAACCTATGAGTAACCTGGATGCTTATTGATTTCCCCTTTTGGAGTCTTACCAATCTTGGTTTTGTCAATAGCTTTCCAAGAAAGATTTTTGCCCTTTCTTGATATTCTTTTTGCCCTCCAGAGACTAACTTTAAAAGACATCACGACAATGTTAATATTACCACATATTATCTCTAAAGCCCAAACTCGTTTGTGCCTATTCATTAAGTTAATACTTGATCAAAAGTTGTCCAATTGAGTACTGTAAGCACAGGTCTTTGTTGGACATTTTGCATGCCCCCTGTCAGAAGGCTGACGGGTTTATTAAGAATGAACTTTCTGGTATATTTTTCCTCTTACACTTTCCTCACAGTCGAGCTATTAACTGTCTCTTGCCTGTAGAAAGAAAGCTAAGAGAGAAAAAAATCTAATTGAGAAAAGATATGTAAAACAACCAACACAGTAGCTATCAGGCACATAAGTGTTCAAGAGGCAGTAACTATTATTCTTATCATTATCATATTAGTTTATGTGTATTAAGAACTTATTACTGGATTCAATTCTTACTTCCATTTTCATTATATACTCATAGCAACCCCTAAGGAAGAAACATTTTATCCCCACTTCATGGATCAGCAGTCTGCACCCTAGAAGGGTTAAGTCCCTTGACTGTAGTCATACAGCCAAGAACTGAGCCTATATTCATCACAATCACTGCCCATGCTTGCAATAACATCACCCATCATTTACCCAGCTTCACCAATGCATACTAATGTTTCTACTCTTCTTCTCTTTTTCCTTATTCTTCCATTCTCACCACCCCAGTAGAGTTCACTCTTACTCCCTTATTCTCAGTGAAGGACTTAGGAAGTGGAAATTGAGGTTAAAGAAGGAAACTGTAATGTTATGCAAGTATTTACTTCATCTTAACTTCCAGCTTTTGTCTACCCATTCCTTACTCCAGTCATCCACAGAATAGTTGCTATTCCTACCATATACATTGTGTTTTCTTGTCTTTATTTCATTGCTTTTTTCCTCTGCTCTCAATGAATCTCTCCATTTCCCTTGGTTCTTCACCAATTCCTATTCATATTCTCCATAAAATCCAAATCATCAGGTATTTGAAATGTCAGAGAAATGTACTTGGCAGAAATGTACTCTGCCAAGTACATAACTGCCTAATCACTATGCCATACAGCTAAAACTAATACAAAATAATAGTGACCATAAACTATACTTAAAAATAAAAAAATATATATTCAACTCTTCCTTTAAAATTCAATTTAAATTCTACTTCTTCCCTGAAGCCTGCTACCTATTCAGAAATAACCATTTGTTCCTCCTTGCTTCTCTGATAATAATTATGATAGAGTGGCAAGAGATTTTATACCTTACTCACCACCTGTGGAAACTATATCCTATTTGCTCTTCCCGATCATTTTTCTCATCCAACTCTGTGTTATGGCTGGCTTGCCTAGACTTCCTTAATATGTGTCTTTGCTCTGCCTTCTATCTGGGTTCACCAATGAAAAGCAGCAACATGAGATTGTAGGGAATGAAGGAGGAGATTGAACTCAGGATGTTAATCCCTCTGGGTCCCTCTCTGCCAAATTACTGAGGTTTGGTTTCATCCTTCAACTAATATACAGCTTCTATGAGGGTGGTCACAGCATCTCTGGGGAGGCTCACTCTCTCCAACAATGCCTCTTTTCTCCTTCCCCTCCTAAGCCTAGATGATAAAGTAGCCAAGCTTTTACTGAACACAGGCTGCTACACCATCCCTTGCCTCTCTGCATGCTGCTCAAATTAGCCTTTTTGGTGCACCCTGATTTCCTGCTGAGACCTTGTCTGATAAACTTCTTACTATGCTCTTTTAACTGTTGATTTTACAGACTACATTATACGTATTAGAAGAGTGTCTTCAGAATGAGTCAATAAACTCTGATTGATGATAATGATAAGAGCTAGAATTTATTGAACGCATACAATGTTTTGCTCACTCTCTTGAGCACATTGCATGCATTAGTCTAATTTAATTAAATCACCATTAGCTAAGCTAGGCACAAAGATAGTTAGAAGTTACCAGAAGTAACTTGGGCATGGTCACCACAGTGGCTTACTGGAGCTTAGGATTCAGATCTATCCAAAGCCTAATCCTTAAGTTCTAGGCCTAAACCAGTGGTTCTCAAACTCAAGCATGCACCAGCATCACATAGAGGGTTTGTTAAAATAGAGCTACTGAGCCCACTCCCAGAGAGACTGATTCTGCATGCCTGGAGTGGGGCCCAGGATTTTGACTTCTAACAAATTCCCAAGAGAAGCTCATGTGCTGGTCTGGATGCCACACTTTGAGAGTCATTACTTCAGGCAATAATGCTTTCCATACACAATGACTTAAGAAGCTATTCAACAGTATGCAGTACAAACATTTCAGGGCTTGTTTCCAGCTGAATTCCTAAGTACAAGTCAGAAGGTCAAAGAAATATTATTGTCCATGTATTGTTTAAGTGTTAGAATAATTTTCTGGTGATAGATGTCAATAAGAATTACATCACAGCCATGTGGGTACTTGAATTATTCTGGGGATCACATTATAAATTATGTAATTGTCTAATCCCCACGCTGCACACCTGAAACTAATATGAAATAATATTGAACATCAACTCTAATTGGAAAAAAAATAAAATTAATTCTACAGGCTCAGTGATTTATTATGATCCAGCAAACCTTAAGTAAACAAATAAGTATAATGCAATATAACAACTGTTAATTGTTTCAATAGAGCATGTATATATGGTTGGCTAAAAAGTTCTGGAGGGGGTAGGTTTCCATAAGATGGCTCTAGTATTGCTTAGTTGTCTTTAACTTCATGCAGAACCATTTTGTTTGACTGTATTGTGACAGCTGTCATATCAGTGTGCATTTTAAAAAACCGTATTGGAAGATGGCAGCTAGGTAAGAGGGAGCAGATTCCACTTCCCCCTACACACGGGATAGAAACCTGGCTGATCTACAGAGGAACAGAGCAGAGAGCCAACAGTACTACAGCATATATGAAAATAGGAGATCAAAAATTGTAGCAGACATTGAAAAACCAGATGGTAAAGAGAGTGCTTCAGCACAATAAGGGCCCAGGGATCAGCACACGAACCAGGGAGGCTGCAGCTCCAGGCCCAGGGCCTGCTGGGAGGACCACAGTGCTCTTGGGAGAGAGCTGGGTCAGCGCTCCCTCCCTAGCCAAGCAGGGTTTGAGCAGCATGTGCTTGAAGTCGCAGAAGAGGGGAGTAAGGACTAAGTGGCAAACACATGGGCTGTGAGCACCCACACATAGCCCTGGGAAGAGCGTGCACTGGAGCCTGTGCTACTGGAGGCGGCCTGGCCAGGCATGCATGCCCACAACCTGGGGAGAGAAAGCTTTGTGGAACACCCGGGGACCACACCCATGGACCTGGAGAGAGCATGCACACCTCAGGAGGCCCAGAGCCCACACTGGTAAACCCTCCCTTTAGCCTGCTGGAGCCAGCAAGAACAGAAAAAGTGGTTTGACCAGTTTGAAACCAGCAACGGGGTTTTTGTTTTTGTTTGTGTGTGTGTGTGGTTTTGTTTTTTGTTTGTTTGTTTGATTTTTTGAGTAATTTTTATTTTTAATTTTTATTATTTTTTATCTCTTAATTCCTTTTGTTTCTCTTTATTTCTTTCTTGATTTATTCCTTCTTCCTTTCTTTCCAATTTTATTTCTTCTACCTTCCTTAGTCTGCTTTATTTTTTTAAAATACCCACAAATGAGACAAAAAATCCTAGAACTGTGAAAAGACCAGAGTTGAACCCAAAGAGGGGGCATCCCAACAGCTGAGACAGAGACACAAATATCACTTTGCTATTACAGAGAACCTGCAAGATATTACATATTTGTATTATTATTTTTCATTATTCTTACATCTTTTATTTGAATAATATGTTTGTATTTCTCTTCTTTCTGTTTAGTCTTCTTTGTTTGGCTGGTTATATTGTATCATTTGACAGGTTTCCCCTGTTCTCTCATTCATAGTGTATTGCTAATTTACTGTTCTTCACTTCACCTGTGTTCCATTAGCACACTACTGAAGGTCTGATACTCCCTATTCTTGGTATCTAGATCTCATGAATTCTGTAATATGATTGCGGCTCTAATATTATTGTAAATAATAGCTGTTCCATACTATTGTAAATACTACACAGCACCCCTGTTACATCTTAGCCCACTTCATGGTTCCCTGAACTCTATTACTGTAGTGGTTAAATCTATTCTCTCACACACTGTACCTATTTACTATCCTTTATTCTCACCTTACCTCAGAATCTGACCTCCCACAACCTCACTGCTTTCTAGATCCAACTCACAATCCTTCTATCCCTAACAAGAGTCTTATCTGCTTTCCATCCTTTCTAAAAAGTGGCTAGATGGGTGGAATATCACGGTTAACACTATACATAGCCAAAGGATCTCCTTTCTCTTCTCTACTGGCTGCTACTGTAAATAGCATAGGATACTCTCTTGCTGTCATAAACCATTTTGCCTTACCCCTCCAACTGATAACAAAAAAAGAGTAGGTGGAAGCAGTGAACACCATGATACCTGAAAAAGACCGCACCACTGAATCTCACAGGTATTCTACCAGAGAAGTTCACACCATAAACCCAGGGGATCAGAACAGATCAATTTAAGAACCTGAGGCTAACAAGAAGAGTCTCACAAACAATGGAAAAAATGAAACAATTCCCAAATGAAAGGAAAGGAGGAAGCCTCAGAAAGAATGCTAAATGAAATAGAGGCAACTCAACTACCAGATATTGAGTTCAAAGCAATGGTTATCAGGAAGCTCCTTGAGCTCACAAAGAATTACCAGAAACTACAGGGAAACTACAATGAACTCACTGCAAATTATATCAACATGAAAAAGGAAATAGAAACTATCAACAAAGGACAAGAGGAAATGAAGAACACAATTTCTGAACTGAATAATACAGTAGAAGGAATCAAAAGCAGGAGACATGAAGCAGAAGATTGGGTCAGTGAGCTGTATGAAAAAGTAGAAAAAACACCCAGGAAGAGCAAGAAAAGGAAAAGAGGCTTAGAAAAAATGAAGAGGGATTAAGAGAAATACAAGACAATAAGACACATATTAATATCCAAATAATAGGGCTACCAGAAATAGAAGAAGAAAAAGGGATAGAAAACCTATTTGAAAAAGTAATGATGGAAAACTTCCCTAATTTGATTAGAGAAAAAGTCACACA